>JAHKKF010535978.1:0-29329 GCA_019740295.1 Labeo calbasu
TATATATATATATATATACACAAATAAATAAATAAATAAGTAATTTAAATAAATTAATTTATCTAAAATAATAGATTTAAAAAAAAATGAATAAATAAAACAGTTTTTAGAAAGATGAAAAAAGTAATATTAGCTTCATTTTTTTTTTTTTCCCAATATGTTTCCCATCTTAAAAACCTCTAATCTACAGACAGACATTCTGGGGCTGTTATCTATTGGTTATAATGAAAATCTTGTCTTCTCCAGCACACAGACAGAAGAAAGTGGAACTAATGCAGCCTTGTAACACAGAATATCCCGGTTTCATATATGACACGTCCATCAGAGAAACCAACAGCATCATCAAATGTGGCCGTTGTCAAAAGTAAGTCTATCAGTCAGACTGTCCTCAGATTGGTGGGTTTGTACCAGGAACAATTTGTTAACATCTCTCTCTTTCTCTGTCCTGTTTCAGGATGTTTGTCCTACAGCAGGTTCCTAATAGTAACCTGGCCATGCTGGTGGTCCAGGCCGACTGCGACTGCTCCCGACAGTACGCTCCCATTACACTCGCACCCAGAGAAGTCAAATATATCCTTCCATGATAATGACTTTCTTGTCTTTTAAATGTGGTTTTATCTAAGAAAATGAGTTCTTCTTAACTCCTTCGAACATAACGCCACAGTTAAGTGCAACAGGATGAAATCTCAAAAGATTCGCAGACGACCAGAGTCTTGTCACGCATACCATCCTCACGTAAGCTGACACAATCATATAAGGCCTGAACGATTTAGAATATATATTCTAATTACATTAAAATGACTAAAAACCATGTCTGTTTTGTTCTTACAGGAAAACGCCAAGGATTGTGGTGGAGCATGTGGGATAGCTGTATCTCTTACACTCTACTTTATATGTTTGGCTGCTTCATTGGCTCTCCGCTGAATAATAAAACATACTTCTGCCATGTCCGCTGTCCAAAAGTGGACCCAGGGACCACAGGACACTTATGATGGTCAGCTATGGATCTCTAGCATCAGGAATTCAAGCAAAAACAGGTTTATACTACATTGTATTTTTTATTGTGGCTTAAAGTGATAGTTCAGCTTAAAAAGGAAAGTGGAATGACATAAGGGTGAGTAAATAATTGACACAATTCATTTTATTTGATGAACTGTCTCTTTAATTTGCATCATACTCTGTAGTTCTGCCCCCTTCTGGACTCAATATGACACTGCACAGATGATATTTTTTTTTCAGTGGGAGCTACAGCGAGAGATATAATCTTAGATTGTCTCGTGTGACTTGATGTTATACATCAGATCTGCTATTCTTTTAATTTTTTATAATACGTTTAGGATTACGATGAATGTTTCTAACTAAATATAGAGCAGTGGCAGCTTAACTGCTCTTTATTTTCATGATGGTTACTACTTAATGTTTTTCATTGAGCCACGTTTTCAGAAACACTGTAATGAAAAGCATTTCATATGTTGTGTAAGATGGATAAGGTTTAATAATTTTTTAAAACTTATATATGTGTGTATTTTAGTAACTGTATGCTTATGAATCCAAGAACAATAGTCTTTAAATATGGCTTGACAGTGATTGAGAAATGTTTTACGTGAATACAGAAAATAGTGAATGATAATGGATTTACTTGGTGTTTGTATGATTAAAAATGGAGAAAGTGTGAACAAATGTTTATTTGAACGTTTTGTTATATTTTAGAATTAGTAGAATTGATGAACTCTATAAGCTCACCTTGTTTAATAATTTTAAATTAATTATTTAATATTATTAAAATAATTTAATAATTATTTAAATGTAATGTTTTTTCATTTTAGTTTTCATACTGCTGTTTTGGATCAGGAAGATTTTTAACATTTTTTAAAGAATTCTCTTAATGCTCATATGCTCATTATTTGATCAAAGATAGAAAAAAAAAAAAAACAGTAATATTGTGAAATATTATTACAATATAAAATAGTAGTTTCTATTTTAATATACTTTATAGTGTAATTTATTCCTGTGGTGCAACCTGAATTTTCAGCATCATTACTCCAGTCTTCAGTGTCACATGATCCATATGCTGATTTATTATTATTAATGTTATTAATGTTGGAAAGAGCTGCGCTGCAAAATATTTTTTGGAACCTCAGATATTTTTTCATGATTCTTTATTCTTTATTCAAAATAGAAATCTTTTCTAACAATAGGTCTTTACTATCACCTTTTATCAATTTAACACTTGGTGAATAAAAGTATTAATTTCTTTCAAAGAAATAAATAAAAAAAAAAGTACTGACCCCAAACTTCAACCGGTAGTGTATATTTTTACAAAAGATTTCTATTTTAAATAAATGCTGTTCTTTTTAACACGTTATTCATCAAAGAATATTAATAAAAGTATCACGGGTTCTAAAGAAAAAAATGTTTCCAAAATCAATAAGAAATCAGCATATTAGAATGATTTCTGAAGGATCATGTGACACTAAACAAAATTCAGTATATTTAAAAAAATTCAGTATAAAAGTATATTAAAATAGAAAACCACTATTTTAAATGGCAATAATATTTAACAATATTACATTTTTTTTCTGTATTTTTAATCAAATAAACAGTCTCAATGAGCAAAAAAGTCTTCTTTAAAAAAAAACATTAAAAGTCTTACTCATCCCAAACTTTTGACTGGCAGTGTATTTATATTAGAAGACTTTAAAAAACACATAAAGAAACCAAAATAAAGGCCAGAAACATTTATTGAACACTGACTGTTCTGACAAATAAATATGACAATAAGAGCACTGATGTCTGATATATTTCCCTCTGAAGTGCCAATAAAAAGACTGATTCTTAACAATTTTCTTTGGGCTTTTAAACCATTTTGCTTTTTTAGAATGTTTGCCAACACTGAAAAATTAACCAACATTCATTGCATTACTTTGAATCTTGAAATGGAATTGGTTGAATATCCATTAACACAAGTATACAGAAATGCTGCTTTGTTCCAAAACGGGCTTGTGATGGGAATCGTGAAATCACAGGAAGCGGATTCCAGCCCCAAACTGCACTCCATCACATATCCTAAAAAAAAACAAAACACATCAGTACATTCAGTAGAATAGTAGCACAATAAAACTGTATCCACATATGTACAGTTGAAGTCAAAAGTTTACATACACCTTGCAGAATCTGCAAAATGTTAATTATTTTACCAAAATAACAGGCGTCATACAAAATGCAGGTTATGTTTTTATTTAATACTGACCTGAATAAGATATTTCACATAAAAGACATTTCCATATAGTCCACAAGAGAAAATAATAGTTGAATTTACAAAAATGACCCTGTTCAAAAGTTTACATACCCTTGATTCTTAATACTGTGTTGTTACTGTACCTCAGTGATCCACAACTGTTTTTTTTTTTTTTGTTTAGTGATAGTTGTTCATGAGTCCCTTGTTTGTCCTGAACAGTTAAACTGCCGGTTGTTCTTTAGAAAAAATCCTTCAGGTCCCACCAAATTCTTTGGTTTTTCAGCATTTTTGTGTATTTGAATCCTTTCCAACAATGACTGTAAGATTTTAAGATCAGGGGGTGAAAACTTATTTTGTCTTCTGGGAGACATGTAACTATCTTCTGTAGCTTCTGAAGAGCAGTACTAAATGAAAAAAAATATGATATTTAGGCAAAATAAGGAAAAGGTCATTCTGATCAAAAGTTTTAATGAATCGTGTTTTCTCCTGGAGCATCAGTAGGCGCGTTTCCATTACAGATTTGCGCAAAACTTTGGCGATATTATATAAATAAAAAAAGTATTGCGAAATGACAACGTTTCCATTAACCGATGTTATGCGACTAAAACTTCATTTGTTCCTCTTGCGATAAGTGACGGCAACGGATTTTGGTGGGATTTAGACATATTTTTGCTTAATTTAATCAAAAGATGTGTATGTGTGTATCTTTACAGAAGCAGCGCGGAGAGCCGTTTCAGAAACGTGTGCGACGCTGCTTCTATAAACATAACATCAGCTCCGGTGACCACGTTGGATCCCTTACGCGCCGCAGATATGTGGAGCATACACAGTCTAAGCATTAATATCAGGGAAAACCCCTTATACTTGAGAGCGACTAAGTGTTTCTTTGAGTTTATTGTACATTGAAGAATGATCATATGACTTTTTACATATGCCATGTGACCTGTAAATGCGAAAAAGCCGTTTCCATTGCGGTTTTGCGAAATATTCCTTTTTTGAATTGTCTGAAAAACCACCTCATGCGAGCGTAAAAAGTTTTTAGCGATATATGGGAGTTTTTGCGAAATTGACGCGTTTCCATTAGGCGTATTTTCAATTCGCAATTTCAATTTGCGCATTTTGAAGGGTAATGGAAACACAGCGTTTGAACCTTCTGTAATAGTTGCATATGAGTCCCTCAGTATGAAAAGATGGATCTCAAAATCATACAGTCATTGTTGGAAAGGGTTCAAATACACTAAAATGCAGAAAAAAAAAATTGTGGGACCTGAAGGATTTTTCTGAAGAACAGCAGGCAGTTTAACTTCAGGACAAACAAGGGACTCATGAACAACTATCACTAAACAAAAAACACACCTGTGAATCATTCAGGTAACAACATAGTATTAATAATCAAGTGTATGTTTATAAACTCAACTATTATTTTCTCTTGTGGACTATATGTAAACGTCTTTTATGTGAAATATCTTATTCAGGTCGGTACTAAATAAGAAATACCATGCATTTTGTATGATCCCTCTTATTTTGGTAAAATAGTTAACATTTTGCAGGTTGAATGTGAGTATCTATGATTGTCTACCTGTCTCCACTCTGGACGCCCATGGGAATGCAATAGTTGAGCTCCAGCCGAGCGATGTTCCCTAGACGCAACACAATACCCGCTCCATAAGACCAACGAATACATTCGGCCAGCTTGCTCAGGTGTGCCCTGGGTCCTTCACCTAGTGGATAATTTAAATCACAGCAACAAATGTAAGTAAAACATCAAGAAAAATAGCCCTTTCCAGCTTTCTTTATCTCACCATAGTTGAGGTTACACAGGTTTCCGGCGTTGAGGAAGAAATGTGTCCTAAAGAGTTCTCCGAAGCCGCCTCTACCTGGCCTGAATGGGAGAGGGGTGTACAGATGAATCCCTCCGGCCCAATACGCCTCCCCACCGAGGTAATCACCTGTCATTAAAGTGAGAAAACAAAACCTTAGTTGTGAATATTGAGATATTGAGCTTATCTGTCAACGAGTCAGTTACCTTCACTCTGAGGGCCGATGCTGTACATGCTGAAGCCCCTCACGCTGGTCGGACCACCCAAATAGAACCTAAACACAGGTTTAAATATAAAAACAACTTTACTTTGTGTTTGTGGGATGTTTTTACCAAAGACAGAGGGAATTTACTAACCTGTCAGCGATACAGGAGGGTTTGTCTCCAAGAGGCAGCAACATACCACCCCATAGAGAGGTAGAGAGCACCTAAAACGAGAGGAAAAAATTAGAGCTTAGTTGAAGTTGGAGTACTATTTAAACAAATAAATAAAATAGCATATCCATGATACTAAAATCTCACCGAGTCCCAGAACAGAGTCTTGTTGAGTTGAATTTCAAAGTCTTCCTTTAGGAAACTGACATCTCCTCCAGTGTAACCTGCCAGTTCCTACCAGACAATAAAAATGAAAGTAAATAATGATTGTATTCGATAAACTGTTCTTTACAATGGCAACAATTGATTTAAACAAACCTGGTTGATCTTCAGTAAGGCACCTTTTCTTGGAAGGATGGTAGAATTGCGTGTGTCAATGACCATTGCGTGCTAAGGAAAACATCATATATTTAAAATCAGATATCAATGAGTGTAATAAAAAGATGAAACGGAGAAGAAACATACAGAAAGTGAGGACTTCAGGGAATGGCCACTCTCCTCCCTGACAGCGAAGGAGGCCGTACGGGCCAAGCAGCCCAGCTCTCTCCACACACCCTCCCATTTCAAAGTGTGATTTGTCCTCCAGATGGGGAACTGGTAATTTTAAAGCAAACAGTGGACAAAAAAATTAGATAATGTTGTACATGTATACCAGTCAAAAGTTTTTGAACAGTACAATTTTAAATGTTTTTTTTAAAGAAGTCTCTTCTGCACACCAAGCCTACATTTATTTGATCCAAAGTACAGCAAAAGCAGTGAAATTTTGAAATGTTTTCTATTTAAATATATTTTAAAATGTAAATTATATGTGATCTATATTTTCAGCATCATTACTCGAGTCTTCAGTGTCACATGATCCTTTAGAAATCATTCTAATATGCTGATTTGCTGTTCAAGAAACATTTTTTAATCATTATTATCAGTGTTTAAAACAGTTGAGTACATTTTTTTTTCAGGATTCTTTGATGAATAGAAAGATCCAAAGATCTGCATTTATCTGAAATAAAAAGCTTAATTAAACATTATACCATCCAAAAGCTTTGAGTCAGTATAGTTTTTTTGGTAAAGAAATTTATTTAGCAAGGATGCTTTAAATTGATCATAAGTGATGATAAAGACATTTATAATGTTACAAAGATTTCTATTTCAGGTAAATTCTGTTCTTCTGAACTTTCTATTCATCAAAGAAACCTGACAAAATTCTAATCAGCTGTTTTCAACATAATAATAATAATAATAATAAATGTTTTTTGAGCAGCAAATCAGAATATTAGAATGATTTGTGAAGGATCATGTGATTGGAGTAATGACGCTAAAAATTCAGCTTTGAAATCACAGGAATAAATTACATTTTAAAATATGTTAAATGGTAAAAATATTTCAGAAGTCTACTGTTTTTGCTGTACCTTGGATCAAATAAATGCAGGCTTGGTGAGTTGTTCAAAAACAAGACTGGTAGAAAAAGACAGGTAGGGTACTTAAACTTTTGACTTTATATCTAAAACTAAAACTAAATTATTTATGTTTATATACATAAAGTAATAGTTGGCTTGTTAAAGAGAAAATACATGTAAAAATAAAATAAGTAATTAAAATTAATTGAAAATTTATTAAAAATAAATTTAATAAAATAAATCTCTTACACTGAATTCTGTGGAGACCCCTCGGTCCGTTTCTCTGAGTGAGCTCCATGGGAACTGGCCCGTGACTTTATACAAGTTAATGGAGAAGCTGAAAGAGTAAGTGAGTGTCAACAGCAAACCTGGAAAAACCGGTTCACAAAATTCACAAACAACCAACGAAACATGATTACTATAAATGTAGTAATCAGAGCTATATATATAGAGCTACATATAAAAAAATGTAGTCAAGTATTTTCTGTCCTAAGTTGACGAATTTCCTGCCGAAACCGGGAGTTTGGGTAGGACATATTGAATGTTTTGTCCTTTTTTCAATGCAAATAAGCTTTAGTTGCCATTGCAATGAACAAAAATTTGTTCAAAGTTAACCTGACAAACGATATTGTAAATGATGAACCCTTAATGAATATTATGTAAATTAAAAATGTGCTTAACTTTAATGACTTGGACAACATGACATTTCTAACTAATCAAAATGCAATTTTTAAATAGAAATCTTCACCACCAGGCCAAGAAACATACTTGCGCTCAAAGTGTCCAGGCTGGGGCTTGAAGAATGACAGGCCATATGAGGTTTCCTTTGTCCCATAAGAGAACTGGAAGGTCAGCTTCTCTGCACGGCCAAAAACATTGGGCAATTTCAGACCCAGCACCTGAAATGAGAACCAAAACAACACTTCTGTAAATACTTTCGGTTTCTCAATGTAAACACAGCCAAAAGTGATGATGCAGGAGTCAGTTGCTCACCATGCTTCCCTCGTTGTTCCCAACCATGGTGTTGTAACTTCCAGTCATTCTTCTCAACTCCTTCACCTCGAATGTCACATCTAGTCCATTCGGCAGTGCGTCAGCACCTAAGTTTTGAGAGGAATTCAGATTTTGATTCATCATATTTATTATTGGTTATTTACCACGTTGTTTGCTTAATTTTCGTACCTTCAGCAGTGTCAATGACAACTTCCACATGTCTGAATATCCCCAAACGCAAAAGTTTCTGTCTGGCCTCATGAGATTTCTTCATTACCTGTAGCATAATTAGAAAGGTTTATAGTTTAAACATAGTGAAAAATATGTAATGTCACTTTAGTGTACACTACCTGTCAAAAGTTTTTGAACAGTGATTTTTAATGTTTTTTAAGACTTTTCTTCTCACCAAGCCTGCATTTATATCCAAAATACAGCAAAAACAGTAAAATTGTGAAATATAGTTACTATTTAAAAAAAACAGTTGAATATATTTTAAAATGTTATTTATTCCTGTGATTTTTGAAGAACCATGCGACTGGAGTAATAATGATAAAATTCAGCTTTGAAATCACAGGAATAAATTACATTTTAAAATATATTCAAATAGAAAGCCGTTATTTTAAACAGTAAAAATATTTAAAATTTTTACTGTTTTTGCTGTACTTCGGATCAAATAAATGCAGGCTTGATGAGCAGAAGAAAAACATCAAAAACTTTTGACTGGCAGTGTAATTTTTCCACATGCAGCATCTATAGGTATATAAAAGTGATACTCACATCAATCAAGTTTTTGGCACGGAAAACATCTGCAATCTCATATGTTAAAATGTCTTCCTTTGTTCTTCCAAGACCATCAATGTGCACATGCTGTACTACAACCTAAACATATGATGAAATCCATATGAAAACACCAATATGCCTGATTCAAAACCAACATCTATGCATGTGGATAGAACAAATGCTTAAAATCCATCTCACATCTTTATTTTCAAGAACTTCCTGTTTTTCTTCATGCTCTGGTTCTCCAAAGTCCATATCATCTGCTTGAACCCCCAGTTCAGGTCCTTGCATAGGAAGGGGGTCCAGACTCTGGGTCAACAGATATGTAGAAGAGAGAGAGTTATAATGTTTTAGATCTATCGGGTTATCATATTAAGCATACTCAAAGAACATGACATCTCGTATAAACTATCTTAGCTACAACAGATACTATAAAAGTGTAAAAGTCAATGAGAAGTATTGTATGACAGCTATAACGTTAGTTTGTTAATGCGAAATGGGATATGAGTCTGTTTATAGTGAGAGTGAGCGTTTATATGTGCAAAGTTGATTTATTATCTTAATGACAGTTAATCTGGATTATTGTGTAGTACTAAACGTCATCCTGAACTCGGCCTGTCATTCAAAGACTCTGTTCAGAGGTCATTGCTTTAGCTTCTCCGACAACTCTGGAAAAATGAGCTTACCCTGGCATGCACGGTCCCCATGTCTAAAAGAGTTTTTACATTCAAATGCCACCAATATGATAATAAACACAGTTTAGCTTAACACAGAACAATTCGCGGTCTGTCTCTGTCACACTACAACAATCTCCCGGTGGCCGCCATGACACTTGGTAACCACGCCCATCGGAAATAATGATTGGCGGAGGAAGACAGAACAGCTACGTCATGCTCGTCACTATTTTCTTTAATAATTATGGGGACGAATTGCAGTTTATGTGACGATCCACACGAATTTGCACTGGTTGTTCATTGGGTCTATCTATTAAAACTATTTTGCAGTTTATTCGCTTTTTCAGTAGAACATAACATGCAACCTGATTACTGGTTGGCTAAGCGTTCCAGGAGGCGGAGCCAAGTCCTGATTGACAGCTAGACCATATCCATGGGAACAGCCAAGCGTCCTCGACAGGCTACAGAGGTGTTGTGGTCAAGTTTTTAGTTTGAACAACGACAGTGTAAATACGAATTTAACACAAGAATGCGTCCGAGGTCCGCTGTGGAGAGATGGGTTAGTATACAGACACTTTACCTGTATAATTTCTGAATGAAAAATGGCCAGGTTTAACTGCTAAGGAAATAGGTTCTCCTTTAGGACGCTGCTGGTCCTTAAAATCTTAATAAAAACTTTCTAATGGTTTAAAAAAAAAGTTTATTTTTTTCAAACTTTGTATAGTGAAGACTAACATTATAATATATGATAATAAATTATGTAATAAATTGATAATGATAAATGATAAAGAAAACAAAACCAATACTGTATTTCAAAAAAGCTGTTTACTAAAATATGTTATGTTGGGTACATTCAGGTGTCACCGTCACCACAGATGCCTCAAATCTCAAGCCATATAGATCTGAGGCCTATAACACAAGGGCTCGCCATCATCCCCAGAGCTAAGAGTGCGTCTCGGATTTCCACAGGAGAATTCTCAAGAAGGAACACGATCAAGTCTGACTCTGGTATGGTCTATCCTGTTTATTATCTTGGTAATGATGGAAACGCATGTTGTTGAGATTTTCTATTATATTTACAGCCTCCTCTGTCCAGTCAGTGGCAGATGAGACTCTTTCTTTGGGAGACATTGAAAACCTACTCTTGGAGAGAGTCGAGGACAAAAAAGAAGACCTAAAGGCTGCTTTTGAAGCCTTTGATCAGGAAGGCAACAAAACTGTCACCAAAGGAGAATTCAGACGTGTAATCGAGGGGTTTCTTGTTCCACTCACCGAATCTCAGTTTGAGGGTCTGTTGGCAAAGGTGTGTTCATTTATAATTACAACAGTCACTGCCTTCAGTGCACTTACTGTAATGTAATTTTGTGGTACTTAAAGGGATGTTTAACCCAAAAATGAATATTCTGTCATTAATTACTCACCCTCATGTTGTTCCAAACCTATAACACTTTCATTTATCTTTGGAACACAAGTGAAGATATGTTTGATGAAATCCGAGAGCTTTCTGACCCTGCATAAACAGCAACACAACTGACACGTTCAAGCCCCAGAAAGGTAGTAAGGACGTTGTTAAAATAGTCCTTGTGACATCAATGGTTCAGTCTTAATTTTAGTAAGTTTTTGAATAAAGAAGAAAGAAATTGTTGAATAAAGTTTTTATTTTTGTTTTCTTTGCGCAAAAAACATACTCTCTGTCTATGCAGGGTCGGAAAGCTCTTGGATCTTATCAAAAATATCTTGATTTGTGTTCCGAGGATGAGCAAAAGTCTTACAGGGTGACATGAATGACAGAATTTTAATTTTTGGTGAACTATCCCTTTAAACAGTGATTTTTTTTCCTATTACATGATTGGTATTTTCACTTATTTCAATTTTTTTTATTAGATTGACTTAACAGAAAATGGAACAATTTCTTACATGGAGTTTCTCAGAAAATACTGCAAGGTTTCATCTGCAGTAGGCAGGTAATGTTTGCTTTTGTAGATGTTTTCATAATTTTTATATTTCTTAATTTATACACTCCATTTCAGAAGTTTGGGGTTGGTAAGATAAAAGAAGTCACTGATGCTCAAATCAAGCTATTTGATCAAAAATACAGTAAAACTAACAATGTTATAAAAGTAATTTATTCCTGTGATACAAAGCTGAATTTTCAGCATCATTAATTCAGTCTTCAGTGTCACATGATCCTTTAGAAATCATTTTAATATTCTGATTTAGTGCTAAAAAACATTTCATATTATTATCAAGGTTGAAACAGGAAACTGTGGCACATTAAAAACTTTTGTAACATTACAGATGTTTTTTTACTACCAGTTTTTAGCAATTTAATGAGTCCTTGCTAAACAGAAGTATTGATTTCTTTAAAATAAAATATTTCTAACTGACCTCAAACTTTTCAACAGTGTATCATATTTCTTCATATATACAGCATATAATTTCTTAACAGAATCCCATGCAGGAGTGGAAGTTACAGAAACTTGTCACTTGGAGAACTACAGTGTCGCCTGAAAGATAAGGTGTAGAGTATAGCACGGTATGAATTTTACATCAATATTTACCTGTTGATGTTAGTGTGTAATATCCATGATTCTCATCATTTCAGATTGGAGGCAATTTGAAAAACATCACCAGGGCTTTTCGGCTATTTGACTACAACAGTGACGGGCAGATACAGCAACATGAGCTGCGTAAAGTCCTTGAGAGATACTGCTTTCCCATGAGTCAGCTGGAATTCCACAGGTCCCAGTTTATCATTTAAAGGAACTCTCCTGATGCATTAATGTTTTCCCTGAATACTAAGTGTTTTGTGTATGTTTTTTCTTTTAGACTATGGTCGCATTACAGCGTGAATAATTCTGACACAATATCTTACAAGGAGTTTCTTGAGAAGCTTGGTGTTGACTGTGAAAACTATAGAAAAATTGCACCTGATTCTATACAACTGGGTAAAGTTATATGAAATAAATTATGTAGTATAATAAGATTATTAATTTTGCCATCAGAATACATAATACAGTTGAGGTCAAAAGTTTACGTACACCTTGCAGGGTATGCAAAATATTAATTATTTTACCAAAATAAGAGGGGTCATACAAAATGCATGTTAATTTTTGATGCTTCAGAAAGAAAAACAACGCATAAGAGCAAGGGGTGTAAACTTTTGAACAGAATGAAGATTTGCAATTTGTTCTTATTTTGACTTAATATCATATTTTTTTCATTTAGTACTGCCCTTCAGAAGCTACAGAAGATACTTACATGTCTCCCAGAAGACAAAATAAGTTAAATTTACCCTGATCTTCAAATTCAAAAAGTTTTCACCCCCGGCCTCTTAATGCATTTTGTTTCCTTCTGAAGCATCAGTGAGCGTTTAAACCTTTTGTAATAGTTGCATATGAGTCCCTCAGTTGTCCTCAGTGTGAAAAGATGGATCTCAAAATCATGCAGTCATTGTTAGAAAGGGTTCAAAACACAAAAATGCACAAAAAAAACTTTTGACCTCAATTGTAATTTATTAAGTTGAATCAGAATAAAATATACTTTGATTTGCATCTGGCTTCAGCACTGAATTGGGACACTGTCAGTCGTGCTACAAGACCTAAAAGTAAGACAAGCATAAGGGCATTCTCAAGCAAATCAAGGGACAACTTGGATGAAGTCCAGACCAGGTTTTTAAGCAAAGTGAGTATCACAGAGATCTTTTTTTAATCTAAAATATATGAGAATTTCATTAAAATAAGTCTAAGTTTTCTATTTTGATTTGCAGATAAAGAAGAATTACAGCCTTGTTGAAAAAGCTCTGCAGGCATTTGACATCACAGACAGTGGATTTGTCTCTCAGGAGGATCTTAGATCTGTCCTCAGTAATTTCCTCTTTCCAATGGATGATAATATCTTCAGGGACTTACTGAACAGGTATGAGATATTAGCATATCATTTATGTACCTCTCTGAATGCAATTCATCTATTGATTTATTGTCCCAGATTTGGAGTGAGCAGCACAGAGCCTGTGCAGTGGAGAATATTTCTTGGATTGTTCAATGATGACATGGCTGTACAGTAAGTTGGCTGTGAAGTTATTGTTAGTCTCCTAGAAAACGATAATATTTTAACACACTTTTAATATACTGAAGGATTCTGTGCATGCAAAAGTATTTTTTTTATCTTTGATTATACATATATTTTTTTAATGTCTCAACCAGGAAAGATTCTGTTCCAGCAACTCCAGACACGTGCAGTATTGAAGCAATTCTACTAAAACTACGTCAACATGTTTCTAATAATCAGCCTCTTCTAGAAGCCTTTCTGGACTTTGATAAAGTATGCTTTGAGACAGAGAAAAAATTGATGATAAAAAGTTGTACATTATGAACTTCAAATCACAGCTATTCATATTAATGACAATTGTTTGTGCAGAACAGAACAGGGTTTATCAGTAGAGATGAACTATGCAGGGTTCTGGAGAACCTGAACTTCCATCTGACCGATGAGCAGTTCACTGCTCTAGCTGATGGCTTGGATGTGGAACATACAGATGCCATAAATTACCAACAATTCCTGGACTTCCTCCATCTCCAAAGACCAACTGTGGTATTATAACCTTTGCAGTACTGTAATATCCATGGTCACATTTAACCTTTAAAAAGATAAAAATGAAAAAAGGGGGAAAAAAGAAATATTACATGAAGTAAATAAAGTTTATTATTAGGATCCTTAAGATTTTTTACAATGCGACATTATTTTCAGGACAATCAAGCTCATTTTACCCATTTCTCTTTACTGCAATATGCAAATTGAGATTACTGAAACAAAACAACAATAATAAAACAATTAATTAAATAAAATTAATTAATTAATTAATAATAAAAACAACTCTCATTTTGAACTCTCATAGATTCTAAAAAAAATTAATTACATTTAAAAAATTACTACAAACACTACATACATTTACAATATAAATGATATATTACAATTAAAAATCATTACAAAGTAATGAGAAAGACAATATTGTAATTATGATTGGTGGGTCCTAATACATCTTATGATTTTAAAAGGTGTTTATTTATACAAAATGTGACGTATTTTAATTTTTCTTGACAGGTTTTGCATATATACAGTTTAAGTCAAGAGTTTACATACACCTTGCAGAATCTGCAAAATGTTAATTATTTTACCAAAATAAGAGGCGTAATGCAAACTGCATGTTATTTTTAATTTAGTACTGACCTGAATAAGATATTTCACATAAAAGACGTTTACATATAGTTCACAAGAGAAAATAATAGTTGAATTTATAAAAAAGACCCCGTTTCAAAAGTTTACATTCACTTGATTCTTAATACTGTGTTGTTACCTGAATGATCCACAGCTGTGTTTTTTTGTTTAGTGATAGTTGTTCATGAGTCTCTTGTTTGTCCTGAACAGCTAAACTGCCCACTGTTCTTCAGAAAAATCCTCAGGTCTCACAAATTCTTTGGTTTTTTAGTATTTTGTGTATTTGAACCCTTTCCAACAATGACTGTATGATTTTGAGGGACTCATATGCAACTATTACAGAAGGTTCACACACACACTGATGCTTCAGAAGGAAACACAACGCATTAAGAGGCGATGCATTATGACCCCTATTATTTTGGTCAAATAATTAACATTTTGCAGATTCTGCAAGGTGTATGCAAACTTTTGACTTCAACTGTATATTTATGGATTATTTGCGAATTTAAAATGATTCAACATTCAAATACTGTTTTGTGAATTTATTCCAGGAGATACCAAAGCTCAGTAAAAATGTTTCAGAACGGTTAAACACATTGCCGTCCACAGCAACAACACAGAATGCTGTAAGTAATATTCAGTTTTTTTCTTCAGGCTAACATTCAATTTTACAGTTATTTTTTCTGTATATTTAGCTGCAAAAAAATCAAAGATTACTAAAAAATCAATCCTAGTTTTATCACACGCAAAATTTTGTCTCTCTACAGGTAGAACAGATTCTGAAGGAGAAGCTCTCTGAGAACTATGACATGCTGATTGAAACTATCAACAGCACGACCCAAAACCAGAGTGACACCATCCCCCTAGAAGACCTTCAGAGACTGATCCGACAACACGGACTACCGCTGTCTGAGCACCACTTCAGCAAGTGAGTCTCACTTCTCTGCTCTCAGCCTTACCTCTGGATACTGACTAATTCCCCTGTTTGCTCTCAAAGGCTTTGTGAACCATTTTTGGAGGGTGGAAATGTGAACTACATGCTGTTTTTGAAGAGCTTAGGTGTTCCAGAGACGACTGAGGGCCGCCTCAGTATCTTTGAGAGGTTTGTGTTATCAATCATAAGCATGAGAAATGATATGTAACACCCAGTCCTGATGAGAAATGTTTTTTGGTCAAATACAGGGAGGAAAAGGCACATGAAGCCTCCATGTTGAACATCAAAGCACAAGCAGTAAAGGATGTTGTCCTGAGGAAACTCAAAGACAGGCTTCAGAGGCGCGGAATGTCCCTTCAGGACTATCTGATGTCTAAAAGGAAAAGCATGACAGTAGTGCTCACTCTGAGAGATTTCTGCAAGGTACGAGCTGAGATCAGGTCGGACAGTCATAACTATATTTAGTTATTTATATTTACATTGATTGATGTAACTTATGCTTTTAGATTCTGGATGATTGTGGTATTTTCTTGGAAGGACCCCAGTTTCAGATGCTTATCGAGTCTCTTGGTTTTAATTTGGGTTCGATTTCTGTTACTGACTTTGTGGCCAAATATGAAGGTTTGATTCTTCACAACAGATAATCTGTTTTCGTAACAGAAGCATATGGCACAAAACATAATTTATCTCATTTCTCTTCATCACAGAAGTAACAATACCAGAAAAAGATAAAGGAAGACAGACAAATCTACAAATGTCTACTCTTTTGACTGCAGAGGACTGTCTAGCTCAACTTAAAAAGAGGATCAAGGAATATCATGGGGTATCAAAGCAACAGATCATTTTAATTAAAAAGTCAAAAGTTTCTAAACAGTAAGATTTTTAAGGTTTTTAAAGAAGTCTCTTCTGCTCACCAAGCCTGAATTTATTTGATACAAAGTTAAATTTCTACTTTCTATTTAAATATATATTAAAAATGTAATTTATTCCTGCGATCAAACTGAATTTTCAGCAACATTACTCCAGTCTTCACTGTCACGTGATTCTTCAGAAATCATTCTAATATGATGATTTGCTGTTTAAGAAACATTTTTTATTAGTAGTATTATCAATATTCAAAACAGTTGAGTAATTTTTTTTTTTCAGGAGTCTTTGTTGAATAGAAATCCAAAGATCAGCATTTATCATATTAATGCTGTTCTTATGAACTTTCTATTCATCAAAGAAAAATGAAAAAACTCAATATAATAATAATAGAAAATGGTTTTTGAGCAGCAAATAAGCATATTAGAATAATATTAGATCATGTGACTGGAGTAATGATTCTGAAAATTTAGCTTTGAAATCACAGGAATAAATTACATTTTAAATATTCAACTAAACATTTTAAAATTGTACTGTTTTTGCTGTATTTTGGATCAAATAAATGCAGACTTGGTGAGCAGAAGAGACTTCTTTAAAAAAAATCAAAAACTTTTGACTAGTAGTGTATTTAGTCTTTCTCATGGTATTAATAAATATTGCATTTTTAAATGCTTAAAAAACTATACTTGTGGCAGAACATCTTTATCTCACTCTTGTTTGCAGGATACTCTGACTGCTTTTCGTCTCATGGACAAGAACCGAGATGGTATGGTGAATCGGAATGACTTCAGAGCTCTCTTTGACAGCCTGATGTTTGTAACCCAAGAGAAGGAGTATCAGAGATTGGCTGACTCGTTGGGGCTTACGCCTGGCTGCACACTCAACTACGCTGAGTTCCACAGCAAAGTCCTCTCCAGCAGCAAGATGAAATCACACCACCTTGATAACACCTCGTAAGAATCATTTTCTTCTAGGGAATTTATAGTTATATTTATCTTAGCTGTTTTGGTAACAAAAATCTTTTTTTTTTAGACGAGATGGATATCTTGACATTGCATGTGACCAAGTTCATGACTACTTAGCAGCCGTTGCACAGAAAAGACCTTCAGACCTCTCAAAGGTAATTTACATCCAGTCTTGGTGATTAAAAGGGCAGTTTTTTGATGCTATATGGCAGTTTTCATGAACATGCACTGACACCTAGTGGCCTGGATGTAGCAGAATGCAAAAATATAACTTTCCCGTTACCAATACCGAAGTAGAAATGCATTATTAGCAGGCAGCCATGTGTTTATGTTTTTAGAAAGATAAACTGAGTAGTATTCAGCTGATCATGTGACCATCTCAAAATGGTGGCTGCCATGTGGAGACCTCCTGCTTGTACAAACTTTTTAATGAAGAATTAAAGTAAACTATTTATTTAACAATTGTGTTGACAGGCCTTTTGTCAGTTGGGTGACGATGTAAAAAGCATCATGACCAAAAACGGCCTAAAGCAGCTACTTTTTAAATACTACATGCCCATCACACCAAATGAGTTTGAAAAACTCTGGTGCAGGTAAGCAAGTGAATTTCATTCACAGTAAATTTGTTTTTAACGACTTATGGGTTCCTCAATGCATTTGATAGCTGATCCAGAATCAGTATTAGCATGTTATTGAAGGGATAATTCACCCAAAAATAGTCATTAATTACGCCTTTGTTCATCTTTGGAACACAAATAATGATACTTTTGATGAAATCCGAGAGCTTTCTGACACGGAAGAGTAGAAATTGTTGAATAAAGTCATTATTTTTGTTTTCTTTGTGCACAGAAAGTATCCTTGTACCCTCATAACATGCCGGTTGAACCGCTGATGTCACATGGGCTATTTTATGTCCCTACTTCCTTTCTGGGCCTTGAACGTGTCAGTTGTGCTGCTGTCTATGCAGGGTCAAAAAGTTAGTTCTCAGATTTCATCAATGTAAAAATTGTTCTTAAATTGTGTTTCGAATATGAACGAAGGTCTTACGGGTTTGGAAAGACATGAAAGTAATTATGGACAGAATTTTCATTTTTTGGCTAAATTGTCCCTTTAACAAATATATATCTGGTAAACATTCAGAAATGTCTGATATCTGCTGTAAATAAAACTAAAAAACATTTTTTTTCACAGATATGATGAAGAGGGGAATGGTTTTGTCACTCAGGCAGAGTTTTTAAGAAAGCTTCAAATCACATCAGATGAAGATAGCCAATCAGACGCTTTACAAGAACAGCCCACAGAGAGGGCGAATTCCACGCCTGACCTGGATGTTATGCTACAAAATCTTAGGTTAAAAATGAGTTCTTTATCAAATAACAAAAGTAATGGTGAACGAAAATGTTCTCCTTATAGATAAAATAACGTTACATGAACCTATTTGTGTTTGAAGGAAGTGGATCGAGAGAGACTTTGAGAGTGTGAGTGGAAACCTCGTGGTTCTGGATAAAAACAAAGATGGTCATGTGACCGCGACGGACCTGCTCTCTCTCCTGTACAGACATGGCTTTCGACTAACAGAACCACAGCTCACACATCTACTGAACCTGTAACTCTCCATATCAGACATGTTCATTCATTTACTCAAAATATGGGGAATGTTGTGAGTTACAGCATTATCGTTTCCTTTTTTTTCAGCCTTGGCTTTGATGGCAATCTGAAGGAGCTGCCATACCTTGATTTCCTAAAGCATCTGGCTGGACCTCAAGTTTCCAGTGGGTCTGCAGTTGAGCCTCCTCAAGGTCCACCTGTGGGTTCTCCAGAACCAGTTGAAGATGTAGATGTGCTAAGCCCAGAAAGAGCCATACAAAGAGTCAAGGAGCTGGTTACTGCTTCCTCAGATACTCTCTACAAGGTACTGACTGTTTATAAAGTATATTAAGTGCTCTAGAGATGTTTTTACATGAAATGTGCTGCAATAACAGCTGTGTGAAGTAGTTTGTAAACACTACTCTACCATAAGTTTGGTGTCATTTTTTCAAAGAAACTAATATTTTTATTTAGCAAGAATGCAATTTCATTACAAAAGATTTTCATTTCAAATGCTGTTTTTTTCAATTTTTCTAGGCCTTCTCTGCATTTGATAAGACTGGAGATGGTGTGATACCACAAACAGAATTTCGGCAAGTACTGGACCATTTCTGCATGCGTCTCTCAGATGTGCAGTTCAGGAAGTTGCTGTCTGAGCTGAGAATAAATGAAGGGGAGGAGATTATGATTGACTGGAATGAATTCCTGCAAGCCTTCAACCTCCACAAACAAGAGGTTAGAAGTTTTTAATGGTTAAAGGAGAAGTCAAATAATTTACTCACCCCCTTGTCATCCAAGATGTTCATGCCTTTCTGTCTGCAGTCGTTAAGAAATTATGGTTTTTGAGGAAAGCATGTCAGGATTTTTCTCCATTTAATGGACTTCATTGGTGCCCTGATTTTGAACTTCCAAACTGTAGTTTAAATGCAGCTTCAAAGGGCGTGACCTTTCGACGTGATTCAGTAGTACATAGCGCCGTGGACGCACATCCCAGAGCCTGTGCTACACTAGCTTTTGTGCTTAAAGTATATTTCGAAAAAAATTACCAATTGTTTCGTTAGATAAGACCCTTCTTCGTCGGCTGGGACCATTTAGAGTCCTTTGAAGGCGCATTTAAACTACATTTTGGAATTTCAAAATTGGGGGACCAATGAAGTCCATTATATGGAGAAAAATCCTGAAATGCTTTCCTCAAAAACAATAATTTCTTCACGACTGAAGACAGAAAGACATGAAAATCTTGGATGACAAGGGGGTGAGTAAATTTTTTGTACATTTTTGTAAACTCCTTTAAGTTTTACTTTTTGCACAATATCAAACAAATATCATAATTTAGAATGGTCGTAGTTGGTGTATAATAAAACACTTTATTTCTTTAACAGACGGCAGATGAATGGCTGAAGAAAATCCACAAGATGCGCTTTCCTAATCAGCCCCGACCTTTAGTCAGCAGTGACATTTTGAGGCGGGTACAGGAGGTTGTTTCGGCTCGCATCTACACTATAGCAAAGGAGATAGTAGACCTAGACTATGCCAATATAAACACAATCTCCAAAATGGATTTTAAGACCATTTGTGATCGTCACTTCATGAGACTCACCAATGAACAGGTAATTTCCAGTATCACATGAGCTTCTCTAATAGTTCCCTCAATAGCTTGAAACACAGTCAACTCTTTCAGTTTGAAGACCTGTGGAAAATGCTACCAGTTAATGGCTTTGGAAATCTGGAATATCGAGAATTCCTGAAAAAGTTCAGTGGAGAACAGCCAGGCCAGGAAAAGGTTGCTAAATCATTACCGGGTTCAGCGAGATCAACGTTGGAGAGACCAGCATCCCTCAGACGCCCTAAAACTGCACCCTGCGCCCTTAGACGCTCTTTGGTACATTTATTGGTTTACTTCTTCTCGCTACATTGGAGTTTATAAGTGTCTTCAATGTCTTTTTGTATCTCACCACCCCTGTCCGCAGTCATCAGTCTCAGAGCAGCTTCAGAGACCCTCCACGGCGAGCAGAAGGTCCACACCACTGCTGAATTGTGAGGATGTGGAGATGAAGGTGCGTCCCAAGATCCAGGACTGTTGGAGGCACATCCAGAGGAGATGCAGGCAGGCGGACCCTGAGAGGACTGGAGAGATAGATGTGGATATATTTCTAGGTACATTTTTGAGGCCAGATATTTTTTCTATTTATCATTTACAGCACCTTCAAACATATAAAAAGTCTTTAAAAACTAGGGAATTGTCCAGTCTTGGAAAAGTAATTGAAATGAATAAAAAGCGTTTTTTTCTAGCTATGCTCAGATCTTAAATATTCTTGCTTCGACTTGTTTACAAACCTTTTTAATGAATTGTTAAAGCCCGTTTGGGGAAAAAAAAAACATGGGAAAGTCAATTAATTATTTTTTATTTTTCTGAATTATTATATTTTCTTATAAATTTATTAGTAAATGGGTCTGAATTATAATGATTTTTTAAAAATATAATAGGAATCATTAAAAACCAGATCAGAATGATTTAATAGCGAATGGATCTGAAATATAATGATTCTTAAAATAATTATAAATAACAATATTATATATAAATGTATACAGTAAGTTCTATTTCATTTTTGTATAATTTAATTTATAACATATATTTATAATATAAAATATTATGCATAACATTTCATGAGATATATTACATATCATTTATATAATCATTATGAAATTCTAATAATTATTAATTATAAAATCATGGGAAAGTCAAGGATTTATTTTTTATTTTTATTTTATTTTTTTCTGAAAGATTTGTTAGCGAATGGGTCTTAATTGTAATGATTTTCAAAAAATATAATATGAATCATTAAAAACAGTTCAAAAGTAGGTCAGAATGATTTATTAGCAAATGGGTCTAAATTATAATTTTTATATCATTATATATAAAGTAATATATATAAATGTATATAAGTTCCATTTTATTTGTTTGTATAATTTAATTTATAACATATATTTATAATACAAAATATTATGCATAACATTTCATAATATATATTATATATAATTTATATAATTATTATGGAATTATAATAATTATTAATTATAAAACTGTATATTAAAAAATGGAAAAGTCAAGGAATTATTTTATATTTATTTATTTTTTTCCGAAAGATTTATTAGCAAATATGTCTTAATAGTCATGATTTTCAAAAAATATAATATGAATTGTTAAAAACAGTTCAAAAGTAGGTCAGAATGATTTATTAGCAAATGGGTATAACTTATAATTTGTATATAATTATTAATAACAATATAAAATAATATATATAAATGTATATAAGGTTCATTTTATTTGTTTGTATAATTTAATTCATAATATATATTTATAATATAAAATATTCTACATAACATTTCATAATATATATTGTATATAATTTATATAATTATTATGGAATTATAATAATTATTAATTATAAACCTGTATTTTAAAAAAGTGGGAAAGTCAATTAATTATTTTTTTAATTTATTTATTATTTTTTCTGAAATTTTAGCAAATGGGTCTGAATCATAATGATTTTGAAATTATACAGTACATTTTTTATGTATTTTAATATAGCAATATAAAACATCTCATTTTTTTTTTTGAGTGTGTGCTAAAATTGCAGTTCCTTACATTATATATTATTTTATATTTTATGATTGTCACATTGTCACAATTTAAATGGTTATTTTAAACTGATGTTGTGCAGAGATACTCCAGGGTCTCCATATTGAGCTGAGCCCACTTGAGTTTGAGCAGCTTGCTGTCAAATACGACATAAAAAACAGCGGACGTCTCTCATACCCGGACTTCCTGCGGCACTTTGTGCTCATGTTCAGTCCTCAAGTCAACACTTCATCCCACAGACTCAAACTGCAGCTCCCCAGGACACCAGTGAGTTCACTAGAATTACTGCCTGCTGTCATTCTGAATAGGCCAGTAAAGTTGATGAACTGTGAATATACTTTATTTTCTGACTTCCTCCTTCAGATAAGTCCCGGACCACTGAGTGGCCAGTGTGCTGAAGCCATGCTGAGAATCTCCAGGCCCATCCAGCTCTTCTGGAGGCAGATGAGGCAAAAATTCATCACGTTTGACAACGAGCGCACCGGAAAGATCTCACTTCAGGACTTCAGAAAGGTACAAGGCACTGTTTTATACTTAATATAAAAACACAGTTCATGTCCCGTATTTAATCATGCAAACTTTTGCATATTTTTTTTTTAGGTTCTGAGACAGTACAGTGTGAATCTGTCAGAGGAAGAATTCTTTCATTTCACATCTTTTTTTGACAAAAACCTCTCAGGAAAGATTTCATACAATGATTTTCTGCGCATTTTCCTCAAATGATTGCATTTTTTGTTCATTAGTTTTGCGTGTCATACTGTACCGCTTTAGCAACTTTAGTCAGTTTTTTTATTAAAAAAATAAATTGATTATTCCAATCCTTTTTATGTTGTTTTTATTTATACAGTAAGAGAATATGATTATAATATAAAATTTTTTATGTAATTTTAATAAACAAAATTTAATTATATATTTTATATATAATTAATTAAAAATAAATTCTGAAAAAATAAATCATATTATATATAATCGTATTTTTAATTAATTTATTTTTAAATCATTTTATTTATTTATGTATTAGAATAGTAAAATGTACTTTCAAAACACAATCAATGCTTTCAAGACCACTAATGTTCTGACAAAAAAAGTCCTGACCTCACAGTGTTGTTTTTCCAGTACATGACCCCTGCGATTGCAACACTCTGTTTCGCAATAGTAGTACGTTGCCAGATACTATCAGTACTAATGACTGACGTTTATTTGGACTTGGTAATTTATCACGCATGCACTGCATAACCTCAGGGATTCATATGTTAAACGACATGCAGAAATCTGCTAAAGAATGGAATATTTCTTTTGCCGGCTGTGGATTTCTGATGGCTTACTACTGTGGAGTCTATTGCTGTTCTTTCGAACGTGCCCAGTTTCTTCTTAAGGGGGCGAAGAAGATTTGTGGGGCTTCATCTGGTGCTCTCATGGGTGCGATATTAGCATGCCAAATGTCTCCGGGTAGGTTTCAACAATTATTTCTAGTTTATAAACTTGTATGGAAGGCATTTGTCATGAATCCAAAAGACAAATCTTTCACATGCGCAATAAAATGATAGTGAACAGTAGTTTTAAAGCTATAAAACTCCCTATTTAATTTATTTTGATGACAATTATATTGATTAACATTGGTGATCCTAAAGGAAATTCCATTTTGAAGCCAAATGCTGTGAAAATTTGCTGGAAATGTCTCGAGAGGCTCGGAAAGGCGCTTTGGGTGCTGCGCATCCCTCCTTCAACCTGCTGAAGATTGTCCGAAACTTCCTAAATCGAGACCTGCCCGATGACGCCCACCTACTCGCCAGTGGACGGCTGTTTGTGTCCCTCACACGAGTGTCAGATGGGACAAATGTGTTGGTGTCTGAGTTTGACAGTAAAGAAGATCTCATTCAGGTGAACTCAACTACCTTTTGATAAGATGAGTATAATGAATAGATAAGTGTTAATGAGAATTTATGATTTACACTTTGCTCCCTGTCTGCAGGCTCTGATTTGTAGCTGCTTTTATCCGCTGTACTGTGGTGTGATTCCTCCAAGCTACCATGGAATAGTATGTAGCCAAACACAGCCTTTTGAGTGTAGTTTTGTGATACATTTGCAATATAATTATATAATATAAAATATAATAAAAGTTTTTATCTTGATATTACTGACACCAAGCGGTGTGGATGCAGTATCACGCATAAGCAAATGTTTTCAGTTGCCACTGAAAGCCGCGCAACTATAGTGAAACTATAGAGTTTATTAATATATTCCACGAGCGAAAAATTTAAATGCATTTCTGACCTTTTTTACCTCAGAATTCTGAGTTTACGCTCAGTTTTGCGAGAAAAATGGAAGCCCATTTCTGCCACTGAATAAAAAAATAAAATGTTTTTGTGTCTTTTCTCCGAATTGCGTGAATGTTTTTCGCAGCTACAAGTTATAAAGTAAGAACTGCGCGACATAAAATCACAATTGCAAGTTATAAATTCAGAGATATAAAGTGATAATTCTGGCTTTTTTTCTTAAAATTGCATGATATAAACTTGCAACTACAAGTTATAAAGTCAGAAATGTGTGATATAAACTTGCAATTGCAAGTTATAAAGTCAGAATTGCATGATGTAAAGTGACAATTCTTACTCTTTTCCTCAGAATTGCATCATATAAACTTGCAATTGCGAGATATAAAGTGACAGTTCTGACTTTTTTTCTTAGAATTGCGTGATATAAACTCACAATTGCGAGTTACAAATTCAGAATTTATTGATATAAACCAACAATTCTGACTTTATTTTTCAGAATTGCGTGACATAAACTTGCAATTGCGAGTTGTAAAGTCAGAATTGCTATATATAAACCAATATAATTCCAAGAAAAAAATACTTTTTTTCCTCGCAACTGTGAATTTATATCTCGCAATTCTAAAAAAAACTCGCAATTCTGACTTTAGAACTGGCAATTGTGAGTTTATATCACAATTCTAAGAAAAAAGTAAAAAATGTCATTTTAAATCTCACAATTCTGACTTTCTCGCAATTGCGAGTTTATATCACGCAATTCTGAAAAATAAAGTCAGAATTGTTGGTTTATATCAATAAATTCTGAATTTGTAACTCGCAATTGTGAGTTTATATCACGCAAGTCTACGAAAAGACGAAAAAACGAAAAAAGTCAGAACCGTCACTTTATATCTCGCAATTGCAAGTTTATATGATGCAATTCTGAGGAAAAGAGTAAGAATTGTCACTTTATATCATGCAATTCTGACTTTATAACTTTAAATTACAAGTTTATATGCGCATTTACATCCCACAGATCTGACTTTAAAACTCTCAATTGGGGGTTTATATCCTAAAATTATGACTTAATTTCTCAGAATTGCAAGTTTAAGGCTTGGTTTCACAGACAGGGCTTAGACTAAACCAGGATTAGGCCATAGTTTAATTAGGACGTTTAAGTCATTTTAATAAACGTGCCTTAGAAAAGAAAAAAACTGTTGTCCATCTTGAGACAAAACAAAGGCATTGATATATTTTAAAATCAATAAGTGCAAGTTTCTTTCAGGTTAAACAGCTCAGATTTACATTTTAGTCTGGGACTCGGCTTAAGCCTTGTCTGTGAAACCGGGGGTATACCTCACAATTCTTTTATAATTCTTTTATAAAGTTTTAAGACTTTATAACTCGCAATTGCAAATTTATATCTCACAATTCTAAGGAAAAAATAAGAATTGTGAGATAAAAATTAACGTTTTTTATTTTTTATTCAGTGGCAGAAATGGGCTTCCATAGAAATGTAAATTAAAATTATTCCTATGTTGATTATTGCTAGTATAGAACTTTTGTTACATATTTTTCAAAATTTTCTTTATATTTTAATGTTCTAATTAGAAAAATATTCACTGAATTTGTGTTTTATTTAGTTAGTTGTAATTAAATGTAAATGTAAATTAAAGTTTAACCTTTTTTCCCCTATTCTCTTTGTTTTCAGAGGTATGTAGATGGAGCATTGAGTGATAACATGCCTTTCTCTAGTCTGAGGAACACCATCACCATCTCCCCTTTTTCCGGAGAAAGCGACATCAGTCCTTACGGCAACCCTTTTTACTTCCATGACATATACTACAATAACGTCAGTATTCACATCAACTTTATTAATGCGCACAGAGTTGTCATCGCATTTTTTCCTCCAGAACCAGAGGTTAGTTTTTAAATACTTGATTTTCTTGACACATTCTCAAAAGCATAGGTAAGCCTGCATAACTTTGTTGTGGTGTTTCATAAGGTCTTGGCTGAGATGTGTCAAATTGGATATAAGGATGCTTTTCTTTTTTTAAAAGAAAATGGTGAGTACTCTTCTTGAAGATGACATTTGGGGTAGTTGTGTGGCTGTTAGGATCTAATATTGTTTTGTTAACCAGAACTCCTGAAGTCTACATCGCCGCTGTCAGAGTTGACCCTGATTGATGAATGGGAGAATATTCCAACATCTAAGAAGTGTATTAGTGAAAACAAGCCAAGTGTGACTGGGAATTCTAAAAATATCCTTCCAGATTCCATCAAAAAAGGTAAGACAATACATAATGCATCTAAAACCATGAACCAGTAAATCTAGATTATTATATGAAAAAAAAATCTATTTTTCACTCTCTCCAGTGTTTTATAAGGCTAGCTTGAGGGAAAATGAAGAGAGAGTGAATCTAGTTTCCTGTCTAATGTGGTGCATTTTGCCAGTGGAGGTGGCGTACATAATGCTTTTAAGGTATATATATATATCAAAAATGAGTAACATTGAAATATCATGGTGTTATAATTTCAGACTAAGACCCTGAATGCTTTTTAGGCTTTTCGAGTGCACTCCAGAGATGTGGTCGTATCTGCTGTGGATGTGGCAGATGACATTGAGAATAATTGGACAAACATTGAAGAAAGCTTTCTCAATAAGGTTTGAAAGATATTACATATCTAAATAATCCAAATATTAAGTGTGATGGACCTAAATAAGAATTTCTGCCTTCAGTTACTTGTGTATGCAGAAATATCCAAGTCTTCACCCACTCCATTCAACTTCCAACCCAACTCACTGACCAGCAGCACCTCTTGTTTCTTCTCTTCTTATATACATTGTGTAATTATTTTGAATTTGAAAAAAAAGTTTTGATTTTTATGTAACTGCAAAATTCCGTCATTAATTACTCACCCTCATGTCATTCCAAACCTGCAAGACCACTCATCTTCGGAACACAAATTAAGATAATTTTGATGAAATCTGAGAGAAAAGAAAGTCATTGTTCAACAACGTAATGTTATAAAATCATTGTTCAACAAGAGAATGTTTTTTGTGCGCAAAGCAGGGTTGCCAGGTTTTCACAACAAAACCCACCCAACTGCTACTGAAAACTAGCCCAATGGCCCAGTGGTAAAAATGGCAATCCAAGGGGTAAAATACACATTTTTTGGCAAAGTTCCTCTGGTAAAATTTTAATTCCAGGGGCTAAATATCACATTATTGGGGTCACTTAAACCCAAGGACATGAAAAAAACACCCCACGGCAACAATGTTAAATTAGTCCAATTCCATAGGAAATCTGCAGCCTTTGCAACATTGGAGCAACATAAAAACAAAAATAACAACTTTATTCAAATTTTTCTTTGCCGTGTCACTGAATGTCGACCGGCGGTGATGTGAGTTGTTGAATAAAGTCGTTATTCAACAACCATAATTTTATGAAGCTATGAGAATGTTTTGGGGTTTTTTTCATAACAAAACCCGCCGAATTGCTACTCAAAACTAGCCCAATGGCGCTTCGAGTGGGGTCCCCAGGTAAAAAATTACATTCTGGGGGGTAAAATACAGGTTTTTTGGGCGGGTTGCCCTGGTAAAATTTGCATTACAGCAGCTAAATATCACATTTTTTGGGGTCACTTCAACTCGCAGATATGAAAAACACCTTGCGTCAAAAGCATTAAAGTAGCCCAATTCCGCATGAAAACCGCAGACTTGGCAACACTGAAGCAAAGAAAATACATGCTTTTTTGGCAGCGTTCCTTGGTAAAATTTGCATTCCAGGGGCTAAATATCATGTTATTGGGGTCACTTTAACCCACAGACATGAAAAACACCCTGCGGCAACAGTTCAATTCCGCTGGAAAACCGCAGACTTGGCAACACTGGAGCAAAGAAAACAAAAATAACAACTTTATTCAAATTCTTTTTTTCCGCTCAGCAGACAGCAGCCATCGGTGACGTGGAAGAGTTGTTGAATAAAGTTGTTATTCAACAACTGTAATTTTATGAAGCTACGAGAATGTTTTTTTTTTTTTTTTTTTTGCACAAAGCAGGGTTGCCAGGTTTTCATAACAAAAAACCAGCTCAATGGCGCTTCGAGTGGGGTCCCCCGGTAAAAAATTACATTCCGGGGGGTAAAATACACGTTTTTTGGTGGGGTTGCCCTGGTAAAATTTGTATTACAGTGGCTAAATATCACATTAGATATCACAAATATCGCAGACATGAAAAACACCCTGCGTCGTTTAATAAAGTCGTTATTTAACAACCATAATTTTATGAAGCTACAAGAATGTTTTTTTGTTTTTTTTTTGCACAAAGCAGGGTTGCCAGGTTTTCACATCAAATCCCACAAAATTGCTATTCAAAATTAGCCCGTTTGCGCTTTGAGTGGGGTCCCCTGGTAAAATTTGCATTCCAGCAGCTAAATATCATGGTATTTTTGGTCCCTTCAACCTACAGTATATAATTCAAGATTTTCTACCAGTTTGTAGGTTCTTCTCACTAAAATATAGTATATGAAGAGTTCAGATGCAAAACCAGCTAAAAGCTATCTTGGTCAAAAATGAGATAATAATACTGAGT
>JAHKKF010535978.1:29379-42951 GCA_019740295.1 Labeo calbasu
TGCTCCTGACACATAGTATACATCCATCAAATACTTTTACTTCAAACTCACTAAATTCCAGCCTCAGCCCAGTCAGAAGTAGCAGTACTTACATAGAAACCTATACAAAGTAGCCAGAAAGAAATGCTGATTTTAAAGAAATACGTCAGATGGATTGAGGCTTTTGCATCTGAACTCTTTATATAATACTGAATACTAATATAGAAATAAATGTACAAGCAGAAATTAGCATAATTGTATTTTAATGAACAAAAAAAGATAATCATGTTTACAGAAAGAGTAAAAATAGCACCAAGTAAGAGCAAGTGGAAAAATCGATAAATTATGGCATGTTCAGGATTAGTTCACTTAGATAAACAGTCATACTGTATTGTATTTTACAGTACTGAAGGCGGAGAGGTGGTTGTGTACATTTTTAAACAGTGATGCTGATGTTTCCTCATAAGGAACACATTTATAGACATTTCAAATGTACAGTCACCAGTAATTGTGACTTTGCCTTGCAGTGGCATCATAAAAATTCCCAAAACCATCATGAGTCCTTGTAACATGTAAAAAGACCTAATTTGTCACATTATGAGAGTAACAAAACATTATTTAAATGTTATCCTTACAGATTCTGCAATATGAACTTTAAAATGTGCACTTTAAAAAGACGTGGGAAGTTACACATAATATGTCCCATCTAAAATATCAAATGAAAAAATCGTGAACACTCCTTATGAACAAATCAAGTATCAGTCCCTGATATCACATAATGCAATAAACCAGTGCTCAGAACTTCGTACACTAAACTACTGAAAATAACGTCGATGACTCTAAACCATTAAAGTAAAAGATGAGTATACTCTCCAATTCCATAGAAATACTAACTCCTAAAACGCCTAATTGAAATTCATTGTAAAAACTGTTCTTTTTTTTTAATAAAGAGGCATTTGAGATCTCAAAGGCCCCTGAGTTGAAGTTCAGAGGTACAGTTTCTTTAAAAGCACAGCAGCTGTTGGATTCTCCTTGTGCAAGTTGGGCCACCTTGTGCGATCGTTCCTCAAATGGTTCCTGAAATTATAACGTAACAGACTGTCACAGCAACGCACAGGAGAGAGAAATCAATGCCCCTGAAGACTCCTAGATTCGATTTGGAGAATATAAGAGGCACAGCATCTCTAGAACATCACAGGAACCGTCAGGCTTCGTCTGAAGTCCCTTACAACGCTCCTTCCTCATACACCCCAGGTTTGGGCTTGAGAAGAGTTGCCGATGTCTGGGATCTGATCGGCGAAAGACTGCGTCATCCACTGACCGTCCTGAACCTGGCCAACTGCGTTTGGATTCGTAGGTGCCTTCTCAGCTGAAGGTTTGAACACAAAATCGATATTAAACCTCCTTTGACTTTCAGTGTATGCACAAGAACATTCTTCAAAATGTCTTTTGTGTTTTACAGATGGTACCAACCTGTTTCCTCAGATGCGGAGAAGTTACAATATCCATTGCTTTGGCCTCCTTCAGGTGCTGGTTCTCCATAAGCTCCTCCGAAAGCTGCCTCATAACCAGGATCGTAGTGCTCTTCCTTGATGGCCATCCTCTTAGCGTCCTCTGTAAGGCAGAAGGAAGATAAAGTGGTCAAGTACAGTCCATAACTGCGTACATCAGGAGGGCAATCATAAACTGTGTGCTTGTACCTTTGGCCAGGCCAAGATCGAATGTGTAGTTCACTTCTTCAACCTCCTTGGGCTTCGCAACACCCTTCAGCTCGTCTCGGAGCTCTCTCAGCTTGATGTAAAAATGCACTTTGTCCTGAGCACGAGGAAATTGAGCACAGCGGGCGCTGGAGGACGGCATCAGGTACAACGCCTAGAAAACAGTAATATGCAGCTCAGATCTGACAGAGTTTTGCTTTTTTTAATGCATTGAACTAAAAAGTGATTTCTTACCGTCTCCGAGTCAGGAATCTTGTGAGGCTGTAGGCCAAATTCAAGCGTTTTGGGTTTCTTCCCAAATATCTCCCTACAGAACATTTCATATATACCTGAAACAAATGTAATTGTTAAATGCACGCCGCCTTATCCATGTGCATTCTGTTTCTGTGTTTGAATACTTACATTTTCCGTTAAAAACTGCTATGAGTGGCTTGAATTTCTTTATCTTTTCCACTAAGATTTTACCGCCTTCTCGAAGTTCCTTGCTGTAGAAGGTACAAGCACAACAGGTTAGAGGAACATCACTGCTTCCAGTTATCAATGAGAGAAGAATGACTATCTACCCCACCTAGAAAGATCTTTACTTCCTGGTGTCGCTCTCGCTACCATATTTGTGAAGCCGATGCCGTATTTCTCAGGCAAACTATCATCATCCATGTGATTTAGCAGCTTCTCTGTGAATCCAGACAGGAATAGACACTTCCCTGAAAGATTGACAAGAGCATTTATAGTTTAAAATTTGAAACAAATAAATATTTATTTATTTATTTTTTTAAATATATTATTCTATATAATTATTCACTCTATTTTATACTAGAATATTTCTGTATTTACACTATGTCAAAAGTTTATAAACAGTAAGATTTTGCATGTTTTTAAAGAATTCTCTTCTGCTATTTGATCCAAAGTACAGCAAAAACGGTAACATTTTGAAATATTTTTAATATAACTGTTTCCTACGTGAATATATTATAAAATGTAATTTATTCCTGTTATTTCAAAGCTGAATTCATTACTCCAGTCACATGATCCTTCAGAAATCATTCTAATATTCTGATTTGCTGCTCAAAAACATTTATTATTATTATTATTATTATTATTATTATTAAAAACAGCCGAGTAGACTTTTTTCAGGTTTTTGATAAATAGAACGTTCAAAAGAACGGCATTTATCTGAAATAGAAATCTTTTGATTATAAATGTCTTTATCATCCCCTATGATCAGTTTAAAGCACAATATAATAAATTACATTTTTAAATTTATATTTAAATAAAAACAGTTATTTTAAATAGTAAAAATATTCTGTACTTTGGATCAAACAAATGCAAGCTTGGTGAGCAGAAGAAACTTCTTTAAAAAACAAAAAAATCTTACCGTTCAAAAACTTTTGACTGGTAGTGTACATTATCATCATATTAATATTAACTCTAATCGCATAAAATATTTATATATTTGTGTAAACAAGCCCCTTTTAAAATGTTAATATAATAATTATAATAATAATTGAATAATTATTATTATACTTATAGTAATAATAATAGCATTATATTATTAACAATAATAAAGATATAACATAAAACATCTCTTTATATTTAAACATAATAGTGTTAACAACAGTTTTGAACAGTTCCTCATAAAATTATGAATATAAGCAAAACTGATATATTACTGTTTATCATATTTATATTATTTAATTATTTCTATTAAATCAGAATATTTTATTTACTAATATATATTAACCATTAGAATGTCCCTTTATATTTGTAAACAACTTCTATGTTAATACATTAAAAACAACAATACATTAGGGCTGTTAAATCGATTAATCAAGATTAATTTCTTTGATATATACTTTGATATACATTTATTTTCTTAAATGTATATACACATAAATATGCACAATACACACATATATCATGTAAACAAAAACTTATTATTCCGGATGCAATTAATCACGATTAATCGATTTGGCAGCCCTACAATACATTTCTAATAGGAATAATATAAATAAAATAAACAATATAATAACAACGATAACATATATTTTACATTAAAACATAACAATAGTGATGTTGAAGTTAAAAATTAGTAGAATTGAAGTTTACTTACAAAAATGGTTTCCTGGTCCAGGGAACCATCTTCCAATGTAGGCCGCCATCAACCCTGGATTAATTCCGATCTGTATCGTAAAAATAAGATTCATTCCAGTCAATTGGGTTCAGTGCCATTTTTGCTTTAACATTCTTCATCGTTAAAAGGCAACTTCAGGCAAAAAACGTGAAAGCTTACAATGACATAGTCCAGATTGGGGGTAAGAATATCAGGCAGTGTTTTCTTCATGACTTCCTCCTCCGACATGCCCTTAAAGCGATCGACTTTCCTCTTGACTTTCTTAAAGGTTTCATCAATCTTCTCCTGTCCTTCAGCTGGCGGGGCATCCTTATCCTCCTTAGCTTTCTTGGGTTTGGGTCCCGGTTTGGCTCTAGGTTCACCTTTGGCTTTAGGTTCTTTGTTTGCTGCCCTTCCTCGCTTTTTAGCAGGAGCTTAAATGGAAAAAAAAAACACTTTGGCTTACTTAAAGCTACATGAGAGAACATTCAGCCTGCTGAGCTCATTTCTAATGGTAGTCCTGATTAACTACCTTTCTGTACAGCCGCAGGGTCCATCTGGGCGACGTCCTCTGGGTGTACAGGCATCTGCTGCATGCCTCCATCTTCTCTGGGTCCCTCCATCATAAAGCCAGCATTGCCATTAGCCATGTGAGGATACTGAGCCTGAAGGGCCTGCAGATGCTGCTGTGCTGACTGAACCCTAGTCCACAAATAAAACAACTTCTGTTGTAATAAAATTAAATAAAATTAACTTCTGTAGAAAAAGGCCTATTTTAAAGGGATAGTTGACCCAAAAATAAAATTACCCCATGATTTACTCATCCTAGGTGTATATGAGTTTCTTCTTTCAAACGAATACAATCGGAGTTGTATTAAAAAAAAAAAATGTCCTGGCTTTTCCAAACTTTATAATGGCAGTGAATGGCTGTTGAGATTTCAAAATGCAATAAAGTGCATCCATCCATCATAAAAAGTACTCCACACGGCTCCGGAGGTTTAATAGTCCTTCTGAATGTGTTTGTGTAAGAAAAACATCTGTATTTTAAACTTTAGAAACTGTAATCTCTAGTTTCCGCTAGCTGTCGTACACGTTCACGAGAGAGTGGTGTTACAGTGGATGACATAGGATGTAGATGTAGCGTTTTTTGAAAAGTTTTGTTTACAGCAAAGGAAAACCAGTCTCCTCTTGGCTTATACTGAAATCCTCTGATATTTTTCTTTACAAATCTTCAACTATGTCTTACATCATCCGCTGGAACGCCACTCTCATGAACGCGCATACGGCAGTTGCCGTAAACTAGAGATTACAGTTTATATAGTTTTAATTATGGATATTTTTCTTACATTAACGCATCGATTCACTAAGGAGTATTTTTTATGATGGATGGATTTTTTTTTTGAGCTTCAAAATCTCAACACCCATTCACTGCCATTATAAAGCTTGAAAGAACCAGGACATTTTTTTTTAAAATATAACTGTATTCGTCTGAAAGAAAAAAAAACTCATAAATACCTAGTATGGTTTGAGGGTGAGTAAATCATGGGGTAATTTTTATTTTTGGGTGAACTGTCCCTTTAATGATGCATTAATTATAATTAATAAAACTATATTGTATAACTATAATATTTTTTAAATAAAAAAGCAAAACTAAGATAAACAAAAATATTGTTTATCATTAAAAAATAACATACAAGTTAAACACTAAAGTCTTAACAAGAAACACTTAAAAATTAACATAACTTCAAAATTTTGATTTCAAACCTTTGCATAAATATAATGGCAATAATAATAATAATAGCGGTTTATTAATTATAGTTAATAAACCATAATTTATATCTATAAAATTAGCTGTATTTTAAAATAATGTATAAAAATAAAAATAGCATTTTTTTATATATCTATATTATTTTTTATATATTTAAACAATGTATGAAATCAAACTTTAAAATAATAGTTAACTAGAAAGCGTTTCTACAGTTAACCAAAACTAAAGACTTAAAACACTTAACCAATATAAAACAAAGATAAAACACATTTGCATGTAGATTGCAAAGCTTATGCCATAATAATAGCAATGATACATTATAGTTAATTATTAAACCTTATGAAATGTGTAATATTTTAAAATAAATGTATAAAATATAGTTTAGTAACTAAAAATGATTTCTACACATCAGTTAATTGACACTACATCTACTTTGCATTGGATATTGTCCTATGTACAGCAGGTGCACCTTTCATAAAGTGATACTGAGTTAAACTATATCATTTGAGAAGTCAAGTCATGAATACACCCAGGATCTTATTTTTGCTGCAAAGAGAGCATATTAATAATTGCAAGAACACGTCCGTTTTCAAAACAAGCACAAGTGGCAACACCAAGGCAGTCTCTTCTTCATGTAAGCTGGTTTGTTTCGTGCATGGCGGTACAGACTGGTTAGTAGCATTCAAAAACACACCAAAATGCTGAATGTTATAATAACAGCATCATAAAATCAGTGGGTTCGTAATTAATCTTGGCGCCAATTGACGACATATGGGCACACTCACCATTGTTGGAGGTATTCCGAAGGGGCATGAGGCAAAGATCCATAGAGCCTTTCATCCATCTCTACGGGATTTACTTAAATAAATCAATATTTGTGTTCATTTCAACAGCAATTTCAGTGGTATATTCTCACAGGGGAATATTTATAACCAGCCCTTTTACTTGTATCTTACTTATAGATTACACTATAAGTTTATAATGCACAGGTTTAATTATACATAAATGCATTCCTTAATTTAGTGAATATCAAAACATATCCAGTCTAGTCTGGGTTAAGTGTATAAACCAGATCAGATAATGTTCGGTGGACTGGATTTTAAACACACACTCCACGTAATCATCCGACACACTAACGTTACTATTTTGCCACATCCAATAACGTTAGTTTAAACTGCGGTACTGAGCGAACTAACGTAAATGTAGTAATTACATATTAATTAATCAGGTCAAATGCAGGTAAATGGCTAAGATTCTTTATTTTTCATAAACAAAAAACAATATACGTGATACTGTTAGCATGTTCGGCTAACACTGGCCTAGTGTGCCAATTCATTGAGTACAATGAATGATGGTCGCTAGCTAACTCTGCAGAGCGCTTCTATCGACATAAAATGCATTTTCACAGCGTTATTAATCAAATTAAGCTCTTATTTGTTAAATGAATACATACCGTTGTGATATGATTTGAACGATAGTCCACTGAAATGTTGGTTTTTCTCGTTTTAGGAACAAAACCGGCGAAAGCAACAAAGACGAGACCAACACCGAGAAATCAATTTGACAGTGGACCGTACCAAAGCACCAATACTAGGGGTGTGTTGAACACAGAATGGACACAGTATGTCTCTTTCTTCTGTTGAACGTACAAAGTAAAGCAAAGAAATTACAATTTAAGTTTGTGATATGTGTTTGAAAAGTAAAAACTAAAAATGTATCGCGGGCTATTACAATTATCTTAATTTCAGTATAGTGGTTAAAAACTGCTCCCCTCTAAAGTTAATAGTATGACATCCGTCTCCAGTGACATTTAAACGCTTCAAAGCGTGCTTCCTATTGGCTGCGCTTCAATAAATAAGAAATGCTTGTTTCCCGTTTCGCGAATATCAAAATAAAGATCGTAAGTAAAAATTCTAGTTGTGCCCACTTGCACCTGGTATTGCTGTAAATGAACGCAAAACCTTTTTCTTCATTATTTCTCAACAACGAAGATTATTATCGCGTATTAGTAAGGTTTGTATTTGAATTCTATTTGTGACAATAACTAATACACATGGCTTTTCTTCATAAGTGACCCTGGATCACAAAACCAGTCTTGAGTAGCACTGGTATATATATTTTTTGTAATTTTTAATTTTTTTTATGCCAAAAGTCATTAGGATATTAAGTGAAGATCATGTCCCATTAAGATATTTTGTAAATTTCCTACCATAAATATATCAAAACTTAATTTTTGATTAGTAATTTGATTGCTAAGAACCTTATTTGGACAACTTTAAAGGTGACTCTCTCAATATTTTGATTTTTTTGCACCCTCAGATTCCAGATTTTCAAATAGTTGTATCACAGATAAATATTGTCCTATCCTAACAAACCATACATCGATGGAAAGCTTCGAAAAATCGACACGTATGACTGGTTTTGTGGTCCAGGGTCACACATTGCTTTTATTTGGCCCTTAAACCGTTCCATTAATACTTACATATAAAAAATAACATACAACTTACAAAATGACACACATGGTACATAATTCTCACAGCAACAAGCTGGATTATTATGATGTAACAAAACAAGTATAAATGGTACTAAACAGGTATGCACACTGATGCAAAATAACAAAACACAATTCTAAAAAGTCTAAAAATGGCATTCAAAATGAGGTAAACTGAGTGAATAAGCACCATAATGTGGGACTGAGCATGCCATCTGCAATACTACTATAAATCCATGCACTGAAGACATGCACAGTGATAAACGTCTTCCAGAGTCCAGCCATGGTTTGCATTAGAAATTTGTTGCACTGAAATAAAATAACGATATATAAAAAAAATCCAATATCACAAAAACGTATAACTTCAGTAAACGGGAAATACATTACCGATCAAAAGTTTGGGTAAGATTTAAAAAAAAAAAAAAAGCCTCTTATTTGACCTAAAATACAGTAACATTAACAGTAATATTGTGAAATATTATTACAATTTAAAATAACTGTTTTTTTATATATATATTTTGAAATGGAATTTATTCCAGTGATGCAATGCTGAATTTTCAGCATCATTACTCCAGTTTTCAGTGTCACCTGATCCTTCAGAAATCATTTGAATATGCAGATTTGCTGCTCAAGTAATATTTCCTATTATTTAAATGTAGACATTTTTGTGTTCAAAGAAACAGCATTTAAAAAAAAAGCATACTTGCTGAAAAGTGAAAAAAAAAAAAAAACACTCTCCAAACCTTTGAACGGTAGTGTATGACCTTAAAAGGATAAAAATAGAGGCACAAAATGAACAAATGTCTCAATCAGAAAGTCTCACGTTTCATGTTCATTCACACCTTCACACACTGAAATCACATACATTAAATAATTCAGGTAACAACTCAGAATCAATCATTCAGAAACAGCCAAAACATATTAAATAAAACAATTTAAAACATGTTTAGTTGGTCCTTCTCAGTACATAACAGTGTAGACAACAGTCTTTGTGCGAAAACTACTTTTCTCAGGCTGTTCGGTTGTTGTTGCTATATCTGATGTCTGGAATCTGGTCTGCAAACGGCTGCATTGTCCACCGGTTGTCCTGGTCTAGAGATGTTTGACCATTATTACAAGCATCTGACATATACTGTTCATATCCTTTCTGTACATAATATTTATATACCTGTATCTGTAGAAGGATGGAGCCCAAACTCTTGCTGTGGTTGCCCCTGTGATCCATGGGCACAGGTTTCCTCGTACCCCGGGTCATGCTGCTCTTCTTTGATTGCCAATCTTTTGGCATCCTCTACAATAAACAATGACGTTGGTTAATTTTTTAAGAGCACAAAAACTGTTTTCAATTGTGAAACTCTTTACCTTTGGCCAAAGCCACATCAAATGTGTAGTCTGTCTCTTGGACCTCTTGAGTCTTCACCACTCCTTTCATTTGATCCCTGAGCTCTTTTAACTTGATGAAGAAGTGCACTTTGTCCTGAGCGCGAGGAAACTGGGCACAGCGTGGGCTTGATGATGGCATCAGATAGCAAACCTAGACAACAGAAGCTCATATCTAATGAACATGCAACTATAAACAGGAACATTTAACTATTAAGAAACAAACTCGTACCGTCTCTGTTTCTGGCACTTTGTAAGGCTGCAATCCGAACTCTAAGTTCTTAGCCTTTACTCCGAAAATCTCCTTGCAAAATATTTCATAAATACCTGAAATATCAAACAAGATTAACTTGCTTCATAAATACAAGTTTAGACTTAGATCAATAGCAAATTGGAGACTTACATTTTCCATTGAACACAGCGATCAACGGTCTGTACTTCTGAAGCTTTTCCAAAAGCTGGTGGCCACCTTCACGGATCTCTTTGCTGCAAACAAACAATTAAGATTTTCAAATGTATTCACATCAAGCATCTTCTTGGGACTAAACATCAAATTAAGGCATAAAGCTTATTTTTAAGGATAATTTTAAAGGGATAGTTCATCCAAAAATGAAAATTCTGTCATTAATTATTCACCCTCATGTTGTTCCGAACCCACAGATTAACACAATCAGAACACAAATTAAGATATTTTTGATGAAACTCGAGAGATTTCTGATCCTGCATAGACAGCAATGGAACTGGCACGTTTAAGACCCAGAAAGTTAGTAAAGACCTCGATAAAATAGTCCATGTGACATCAGTGGTTCAACCGTAATCTTATGAAGCTACGAAAATACTTTTTGTGTGCAAACAAAACAAAAAAATACTGACTTTATTCAACAATTTCTTCTCTTTCGTGTCAGTCTTCGTCGCTTGTTCACGAGAGGACCACAAGGCATGCGTACTGCTCTTAGATTTTAGCAAAAATATCTTAATTTGTGTTCTGAAGATGAATGAAGGGCTTACAGGTTTGGAACAACATTAAGGTGAGTAGTAAATGACAGAATTTTCATTTTTGGGTGAACTATCCCTTTAATGTTAAAGTCATACTTTGATAGGTCTTTACTCCCAGGTGTAGTCCTCTCCACCATATTGGTGAATCCAATGCCATACCGTTCAGGTAGCGTCTGATCGTGCATGTGGTTGAGCTGTTCTTCGGTCAGCCCGGAAAGAAATAAGCACTTCCCTATGAGTCATTCGACAAACAATCAATAGACGAGCATAAATATATAAACATCCTTAACAAAGAAGAAGTCAGTACATTATGAATAATACATACAAAAATGGTTCCCAGGATTTGGATAATGCCGTCCCTTGTAGGCTGACAACAGTCCAGGATTGATGCCGATCTGTAAAATTAGCAATGAGTTTATACAAACAAAAATATTTAAAATATATAATATATCTTCATTATATATATGAAGAGTTCATTGACAAGAACAGATAACTCAGTTTATAACATATAATTTTCATTGTGCATTCCAATTAATCTCAATGCAACTGCAAGTTGGGTTATTTTGATTAAGTAAAAATAACTAAAAATACAGCTGACACAATAACACAATAAAAACCATATAATAAAATAATTTTAAAAAATGTAATTAATTTTTAATGAATTTAGTTTAATGAACTGATATCTTTTTGCAAATGAACTCTTTATATATAGAAAATTCAAGTTTGCATCACATAAATAAATTACATATTAAATTTACAATTAAAATATGTTCACATAGAAAACAGTTATATAACATTGACATAATATTTCATAATATTACTGTTTTTTTTCTGGATTTTTGATAAATTCAGCCTTGATGAGCATAAAAGCTTAAAAAAAAAAAAAAAAAAAAAAACTTACTGATCCCAAACACCAGTGTGTGTGTGTGTGTTTTTTTTTTTAAGGAAGTACAATTTTGAAATATTTTTACCATTTAAAACCACTGTTTTCTATTTGAATATATTTAAAATGTCATGTATTCCTGTGATTTTAGTGCTGAATTTTCAGCATCATTACTTCAGTCTTCAGTTTCACATGATCCTTCAGAAATCATTCTAATATTCTGATTTGCTGTTCAAAAACCATTTATTATTATTGTTATTATTATTATTATTATCATGATGATGTTGAAAACAGCTGAGAATAATTTTTTCAGGTTTCGTTGATGAATAGAAAGTATAGAAGAGCAACAGTTATCTGAAATAGAAATATTTTGTAACATTATAAATGTCTTTAGCATCACTTCTGATCAATTTAAAGCATCCTTGCTAAATAAAAATATATAATATATTCTATAATTTCACCCCCCAAAAATACATTTAAAATAACTGAATTAATATATTTGTACAGAATTTATAAAATAAATAAAAACAGATCAAACTTGCTGACTATATAAAACAGAAACTTACAATCAGCATGTCGAGATTATGTGTGATGACGTCTGGCAGCTTTCTTGCCATGACTTCCTCCACTGACATCCCGTTAAACCGATCTAACGTCCTCTTTGCTTTCTTGGCAGACTCTTCAGCTTCTGTCTTTTCCTTTCCTTCACCTTTTGGAGGCCTTCCCCTTTTCTTTCCTTTTGCTGGAGTTGTTGGAGGGGCTGCAAACCAAATGTTTAACTAAGTTGGACTGCACAAAACATCCCATTTAAATACACTGTGAGGCTGGAAAAGATCATACCTGGTGGTTGGGCATAGAGTTGATGAGGCTGCTGAGGTGGATCCAGATATGGATCTTGATGCACTGCTAAATCAGTCATGATTTTGTCCTCGGCATATTGGGTGGCATTAACCATCTGGTGGTGCTGCGGCACCTGCTCTGCCTGGTACTGCTGAGCATTGGTTTGGTACCTGAGAAAACACAATTACAAAGACAAACATTGCACTTACTAGAAAAGACTGGGAAATATTCTGATCTCTTTTTTTGTTAGTGTTTACACTTTTAGCATACACCTTCATATCTCATTTTGAGAGCATTTGTTGGAGTATACACAGTATACAAATCATTTATTTCAAAGAAAGCAACTCGTTTGGGATCTTTTCAGGCTGGGCAAAACTCACCAGTACTGAAGATAATCCATAGGGGCCGTCAGAGATGAATACTGCCTTTCTTCCATCTTAATTGGTGGTCTTACTTTAATAGATTAATATTCATGTTTATGTTACTGATATGCCAGCTGGTAAACCACACCTTCCTTTGTTTAATCTCTTCTGCTACATCTGTCCCATTTTCAATTATCATTTAAACGTCACACGATAATACAAACACTCATTTTATCTAGAAACATACGTATTTTAATAATCATTCAACCTCAGTTATGAGCAACACTGTAGTATGCAGCTACCTAGCTCATTACACTCAATAAGCTAAGAGCTGTGTGTGGACCACTGACCGAATACAAGCATTAAAATCACTCGTTTCGTCACATACAGATATATTTCTCTTCGTTAGGATTATGAATCTTACCTGTCATATATATTCTTCAGACCTTGTCTGGCACATTTGAGTAATTAGTGCAGAAAAGCAGAGCTAAATGATGCTACACATGATGAATGAAGCCGGTGTAGGTAAAAATGTCAACAAAGGTAAAAGCTAAATTCAAAATAAAAGTCTTTGATTTAATACAAGTTAGAACGATACAATTACATAGTTTGTGGATTTAAGGCTTTTCATTTTTATGTATTTATTATAGACAACGATTTAAAAATTAACATTGTAAAACACTGATATGAGCTAGCATTCGTGCCGAACTTCATACTTTTCAGTTCATACGAAATCCATACTTTTATACAATAAGACGTTAGTTTTTTCTATTGACTGGCTTCACGTTGTTGGGCTAAACCATTATTTACAAAGGGGAGGTCTTATTTTTTTTTTCATACGTTTTTACAAAACGCATTTTATGCTGTGCATAAAATGACCAGTGTTCAATTAACACTTAAAAAAGTTTAACTTTAATCTATTACATTTTTTCCATCAATAGCTAAGTGAAATTAGAACAAATCATTCATTTCAGTACTCCCTATGATAAAAGTGATTCACAAGACTTCAAGCGAACATGTGAGACATGTAACAAGAACCTTTACC
>JAHKKF010535981.1:0-12350 GCA_019740295.1 Labeo calbasu
AACGCCAGTGAAGCGCCGCCGACGGATCCACAATTCTTTTTGGCAACGCTTGACGTCACCCATTCAAAGTCAATGGGAAGCGTTGACGCTGACGCCCCGTGTGAACACACCGTTACAATACCTCCCTCTTCCAATCCCATCTTCTTAGCCCACTGATTTACATTAACAAAAATGTATGATATTCCTTACTTCTGACAAACTCTTGCAACAGACACCTTGCTGGATATGTATTATTACATCCATTAAGTTTTACCCAATACTGTAATCCTAATTTAATGTATCTTAACTGTAAGGGCATTTCTCCCATTTAGTTTGCATGGAGGAAGTTCTGAAGGCAAGCTCTCTCCACAACAGACCCTCAATGCCCTTGCCTGCACCACATCTAACCTATCCAAAGTAGTTTTAGAAGCAGACCTAAACACTTCTGTTTCCGTTTTCTATGATACATGCGGTTTACCGCCACCTACAGGACTAGTGCAATCAGCATAGAGGTTAATTTGTTCTGAAATGAAGGTGTCAGATTCTAAATGTGTATACTAGTGAATGAATAATAAAAATGAAACGTTTATTCTGTGTTTGTAAATTTTTCCTGTGTCTCAGTGTTTGACCTGTAAAGACTGTTACAGTATTATGTGCTGTGACGTCACTATGTAAATACAATGCTTTTTGTTTCTATTTTTTTTTTTTTTTTTTTTTTTATGCAGAAGAGAAATGACAACACAGATGATTGTGACAAATGAGTTTGTTTTCAGGTAAAGTGTCTGTGGATATAAATAGTTTAATCTATTAATGTGGTTCATGAGTGTAACAAATCCGGCCTCTGTGCTTCCCCCCAATCGTTACCAGAGGTCACCATTACCCGAGTATTGACTTTCCATTTACCAACTCCATCAACTCCCATAATCCCGTACCTGGCACTGATCAAGTGTCAGTTGCACCTTGTTACCGGAACTATTTAAACAGCTGGCTCATCTGCACTCTGCGCGAAGTCTTGTTTTGCCTCATTTCTGAGCATTCCTGATTATTCTTCACGCCTAACTGCCTTTTGTCTTGCCTCTGATAACCCTGTTTACTGTGTATCGACCCTGTGTGTATCACCGTGTTAAAGCTATTAAAATGCTGCAAATGGATCCTAACATCGCTGACCCTTCTTTACAAGGAGCAGCAGGTTTTAGAGCATTTAAATGAATCATTCAAAACATAACAGAGCAAAGTATACAAGAGCCACAGATTGTACATTAATTTTATTTCACTTGAGATACTCAGGCAGCTCAGTTTGTGAGTCAAAGTGAAACCTCTGCTGACTTCTGTGGTTTGATCTGCTGGGTTGAAGAAAAAAAAAACAAAAAACAAACAGCTTCTGCATTACTATATTCGAATATGTGTTTGTGTGAGTGTGATCTTCCAGTGGCACTGCAAGAAATAACCATCCAGTGACCATCCTAAGATCATTTTACACTTTTAAGAACAAAATATTCAATATACAATAAAATATTTTAAAAGTATTGCTGCACAACGTAATGTAGAACAGAATATTTAAAAACTAAATATTTATTACCAATGCATGCTAGAAGAACGTGCGTTGAGTGGCTGGTGGTCAAATTATTTTTGGTGAATGAATCACACACAACACTATATCGCAGTTTAACACTGTCCTGTTAGTTGTTAAAGCTGCCTGTCACAGAAGTGTTCACATGCTTCAAGTGCTGTCATCTGAAAATGGTTCGCATGCTTGTTTTGTTCTGCATATGGCGTCTGGTTGGTAAGTTTTAATCATTTTCTTGCTTTAGTTTTAATCTAGATGTAGATGACTTTAAAGAGATTTAATAAAGCCATAAAATACTTTTTAATCAGCCAAAGGATTTACATTTTTTTTTTTCCTAGATAAAAATGGTTTTACCATCTTGTAAACAATTAAATCTACTCTAACGTATATTCTAATGTTGCATAGTTATTAGCTTGTTTAAGTTATGTGGGATCCTTAATCTTTTACTCTGTGTTCAGCAGGTGTGTTTACTACCCCTTAAAATATTCAAGAAGCAGGATTAATGCATATTAAACAACATTTAGGTTGTTTTACTTACACCAGGTAGCTGCATTAGAGAGTTTAGTGTGTATCTTCAAACAAAAATGAGTTACAAACAGACTCTAAAGTTAACAAAAAAAAAAAAAAAAAAAAAAGTATTGGTCGAATTTCTTTTAACTTGAGAACCATGTTTATAGAATGCCTTAGCTGCATCCCAATTTATAGGCTACGGTGTAATTTGTATACTTTCATACATCTGATCTGTCACTGAAGCATTAGACAGACGAATTAGGTAGACAGTGAAAGGCCGAACAGCTCCATATAATAACGCACTGTACAGAGATATTTTGGCAACAATATAATGCAGATTATTAAGCAGGCTGTCACTTCTAGTTGGCCGTGTGTGGAATCGAATGCCGTAGAATGTAGCATGATCAATTATGAAATCAGTAGGCTACGGACAGTTTGCAATTACATGCATATCCTACCTTTTCTTGTAACCCGATAAAATCAATCCACAAGCATTCTGGCCATTTCTGCTTGCTGGTGTGGCAGAGTGGATAAGTTCCCTCCCCTGTATTTAGAACGACAGCCTATCAGAACGGGGTAGTTGTTATATAAAGGCTGCGATTAGGCTACCTGGGATGCGTTATTGCTTACTCCGCCCCTTTGTGTGTGCGGGTTTCCGCCTAATAGGTAATAGGCTCGTTTTTTATCAGTAAATCTTATTTATTGTAGCTGGAACATCGGCGTGTTTGCGGCTTCGCGGTGGTGGGCAGGTTGTCACGATCCCTCGGTAGGTTAAGTTGGTTAACTGTTTGCGTGGCATTCACGCTTGTTATAACTTGCACGGTTTTTTATTCCAGCTGGGTTGATTCCACTCATCCTCCTGTAAACTGCTGAGATTTGTGCTGTGAGCAACTGTATGATTTGTGTGTTTTGGTGACCGATATTTGGTAAGTATAGTTACTTTTTTTTTTTTTTTTTTTTTTTTTTTTTTTTTTTAATGAATAATGGGTNGTTACTTTTTTTTTTTTTTTTTTTTTTTTTTTTTTTTTAATGAATAATGGGTCAGATTAATTTAATTAATGGTTTGTTTTTAGCAGGACGAATAAATTCTTTGGGAGCGCTCCGTCTTTTAAGGGTTGGGGTGATCGGCGCTGCTGTTTTGCTGTTTGTGTTTTTGTATTTTTGTTTTTTCTTTTTCACACTAAAGCCAGTGGTTGTGGCAGTAGCTATCCCAATTACTTGACTGCTTATTTGTTGGGTGGTGTGCGTTGACCTGCCCTTCAGTCTTTGAACTACCGGCTGGGTGTAAGTTTGTTGTTGTGATATTATAATTTTTTTTTTTTTTTTTTTTTTCTGTTTTGGAGTTTTGTTTTATTATACTGCTTGTATAATCATTCTTAGTTTTGGTTGTGCTATCGTAGGATTTGTTTTTCGTGTATTGTATGGTTGTTCCTTATTCTTGACTTTTGTTTTGCTTTGTTTTGAACCTGATTATTCTGAAGTTATTGTAAACTTTTTGCTTTTGTATTTCTTTTTCTTTCATTTTCTATTAAGTGACAATTGTCTAGTGCCAGTCATGTGGTGTACTATTTAACAATTTGGAAATTGTCTTATTCTATTAAGGTTTCAGTCTAATTCTGCTTTGGGTATTTATTGCCTAATTGTTTCTTTTTTTTTGTTATTTTAGGCCCCTGAGTCAGGCGGCTAGCTGCTGTAGTATCCTGGGTGGTGGTGTTTGGAGCACAGAGTGTGGATTGCCGTTTGTAGTCATTCACTTCACTGTGTGTATGTGAGTGTGCGTGTGGTTTACAATTAATCACCTTGCAGCTAGCCTACCCTGCTACGGGTGAGCCTTAGTCATTTCAGTTATTTGTTTGTGTGATTTTTGTATTGAACCAATTTCTTGCTTGATCTTAAGTATTTTATTGGAATATTGCGAATTTAATAAATATTTTGTATAATACCTATGCCTCTGCCTCTCATGGTAACGAACCTGTATTTGATTTTTCATTAAGTATTTAGTTCCCCTCACTTTGAAGGGGTGGCGTAGTCAGCATTAATACCCTTTCTTTCAAGGGCTGGTATTTTTAGTAAAATTAATTCATTTCCTGTAGCCCACGCTACACTGGCATTTACATCAATCCACAAGTCTTTCTTTTAGGTTAGGCTATTTCATTCAAGTCAATGTTATATCTAGCCTTCTCTTACGTTACCGAGCATAGCAAAGTGTGGTACGAGTACCAGTAGTGGTACTTAGACTCCCTCTAGTGGTACTGCTACCGAGTTAAGGTCTTTTGCCTTTGTAGGGCTGTACCAGTGATGGGGACTCGAATTTGAGACTGAGCTCGCTGTTATTCCCCTCCCTCCGTTACCTATAACCTGCCCATGTAACAGGTGACGTGTATCTGCTGCGCGCGGGCGCGGCCACACATTTTGTAAATAAGTGTAAATGAGAGACTGATTAGTGACAGTATAGACAGCGTCGTTGATTATAATAGAGCTTTGTGGTATCGCGAACTAAACTTTTACTAATTTTAAGAGAGTTTGTAAATGAGATACTGATTTAATACAGCAGTTAAATAAACAAGATGTTATTATTAAGTGACTTACATTGTCTGACTCTAACACTATTGCCTGATTTTGCTCTATTTCGTCGTCAAAAGTAATCTGAAACAAGTCACAACTGAGCCGCTGCGCATCTCCATTCAAACACAGCGGTGTTTATGAATGAACTCGTTTTTAAAACGAATCTAGTGAAATAATTCAATTTTCCATTCATAAAGACAGTCACTCTTTTATTCCTAAATGAAGCAGCAGTTCGAACGAATCAAATGAATATGATTCAGTAATTAAATCAGTCTCTTACCGCCACCTGCTGGCAGTTATTTAAATCATTTAACATTTCTGTATTAAAAAAAAAATGATTTAAAACATTAATCTCAACAATGAATTTAGGAATATGATTGCACTCCTGCCACCTCTGAACCTCATTAAACATATGAAAAAGTAAAAACAAAGGTTAAATTCCCCTGTAAATCACTTTAAGGAGTTAGGGTTAGGGTTAGAGACTTAATATAATAAAGAGACTTGAGACTTGACTTGGACTCTAGCTCAGAGACTTGTGAGCATCTCTGGGCTGTACTGATGGATGATCATTTTGGCTAATACAGGATACTACTGAATGATGTGCATCAGACAGGATTTAGATGTGGGTATATGCCATACACTTGGGTATACCCTGCACTACAACACTGCATGTTAATTAAAGTCTATTCTGTGTTTTAATAGTTACTCGTGTCAGCTGCACTCCCGAAACAAAGCATCTGATATCTGCTGCTCAGATACACCTAACCTTACCCAATACTTTATTCAAACTTTTAGATTATTTCCTTCATTTTTATTTTTAGGACCCACCCACATTTATTTTGCTTCCAAGGCCCATGGTTTTCTGTAGTGTGTTTTGGGACATATTCCAGTAGGATTTGTTGGTTTCAACAAGCCATCAATAGAAGGTCACCAATTACCAGTAGAGACCAACAGGGTCCATTACAGTTCCCATTAAAACCAATACCAGTCCCATAACCAGTAAAACCATTACAATTTTTGTGATGGTGTCTATTGGTTTTTTCAGCATAAGGAATAATGAGAAGTGCCGTAAGCTGTTGCAAAAAGTCAGTGACTTCTTGCATAAAACATCTTTTTTTTTTTTTTTTGCAGTAAACTCTAAAAATAGTTCAATCCAAAAGTATTGTTTAGTTTAAATATGTTGAAGATTAGCAAATAGGCTGTCGATTCATTAAATGATAAGACGTTTCCTCTTTAAAAGCAGTTTATTCAGCGTAGTGAAGCCTGTCTTGCATTGACATCCATTCAAAGAAAACGGCTTCTGGTCTCCTTTTCCATGTACTGCCAGACCGGAAGTGTCAGTTTTAGCCGTTATGCTTTTCAGCTAATGGTTGCAGTTTTGCCTTCTAGTGGCTTTGGTAGAAATCTATAGGCAGGTGTGCTTGATTAGGGTTGCAGCTAAACTTAGCAGGACAGTGGCCCTCCAGATCGTGCGTATTTGTTGTGTTCTGTAAAACACTAATTTTGCACATGACTGCTATGTAGTAGTATAATAGCATGATAGGTAACAAGGTAGATTAAGAAAGAGTTCTGGTTATTGCTATTAGACGTAATTTGTTTGATATTCTTGATGTAATAAAATTTCCATTGTATAAAGTTAGCTCTGGCATTGGTCATTTTCATCTGCAACATCCCAATATTGCCTTCTAGTGGTGAAAACCCCAAAACACAATTTAAACAATGTTTCAGAAGATCATGACTGTTAGTATCAGCACTGACCACTGACCACAACGACTGACTGATGTTACAATAAACACTTCATTACTATCAGATTCTGTTTTTCTTCCCATGGTTTCCAGCGTGCCTGCCTTTTCCTGTATCAGCAAAAGCTTTTCAATGTTGTGTTTCTGCTGCTCTTCTTAAATCCACATCTAAAGATTACAAATTACAGCTCATTTCAGGATTTATAAACAATAGAAACCTTAATCTGTGAAAAATCTTATATTTCCTCTCCAGGTGTGTTTGGTGAGTCAGTGTCAGTAATGGGGGGAGATTCTGTCAATCTAAACATTGACGGTACTGAAATACATGAAGACGACGACATACTGTGGAAATTTGGAGCTGAAAAGTCTCTGATAGCTGAAATCAATAGAGCTGCTGGAATCTTCAAGACATACAGTAGTACTGATGGGAAATCCAGACTGAAGCTGGACAAACAAACTGGATCTCTGACCATCACAGACATCACAACTCAACATGCTGGTGTTTATCAACTAGAGATAAGGGGAGCAACACTGTCATCAAAACCATTCAGTGTTTCTGTCTATGGTGAATAGAGGTCATTTGTCTTTCAAATATTTTTATTTTATTTTTTATATGCTGATATTTTTTTAAGATGGCACACACCCTGACTGTGAAAACACTAAACATTTATTAAACATACTGAATGGAACATAGATTGTTGATTGGTTTTATCCAGATTTGTTTATTGTCTTGTGTTTTCCAGCTCGTCTGCCTGTTCCTGTTATCAGCAGTAACTCTTCAAACTGTTCTTCATCATCATCATCACAGCAGAATTGTTCATTGTTGTGTTCAGTGGTGAATGTGAGTGATGTGACTCTCTCCTGGTACAAAGGAAACAGTTTATTGTCCAGCATCAGTGTGTCTCATCTCAGCATCAGTCTCTCTCTACCTCTGGAGGTGGAATATCAGGATAAAAACACCTACAGCTGTGTGATCAACAATCCCATCAGCAACCAGACCACACATCTGGACATCAGCAAACTCTGTCACACATGTGCTGATATGACAGCAGGTGATATAACAAGTATTTATGTACTGAATTTATTTATTGATTCATTTTCTCAAGTCTTTCTAAACTGTTTTGACTTTTTTCTGTGGAGCACAAAAGGAGATTTTTTTTTAGTTTATGACACAGACTAAAGCAAGTTTTTAAAAAAATCTCAATTCAATATACTATTTGTTATATTAGATTTTCTTTTTATAGATGTTCACGGCAGTTGTTGTGATACTGTTGAAGCTGTGATGCGATTGGTCGTTACTGCTCTGATGGGCGTGGCAGCTGCAGCTGCTGTTGGTCTTCTGATCAATGACGTCAGATCTACAAGATGTTAAAAGAAAACGCAACAGATCATAAATATTGTGACATATAGGAGACTTAATCGGAAAAACAGAAAATATGCGTAGCCCAGTTGTTTAGTGATGGCACAACGAACCTTTGTTCTCCATCTAGTGGCTAAAATGATGAATATTCTTTAATATTTCATTTTTTTTAATGCCATCCATTTTACGTTTCTTTGTTAATTACACTATTTTAAGTTTACCCCATTATTTTATGTTGCTATTTTCATTTTGTTTCATCACTATATGCAGCAACCCCACAAATAGAAAAAAAAAAATGTAAAAATATTTGTCACGATTCTTGTTGAAAACTGAATATTACATACTGAAAGAAAGTTCTTTGAATCATATATATGCCTAGTTAAATTAAAGGGATGTCATAAGAATAAACTATGAATTCAGAATCAGATTAAATGACTGATGAATAAAAAGAGCTTTGAACAGTATATATATATATATATATATGTAAAACATAGTGTAAATGCCAATATTTCATAGACCTGTAAATTTGGAAGATTTTTGTAAGATATTTTTAAATGATTTTCAACTAAACTGAACTGAACTGAACAAAAAACTGGGCTGTATAATAGAATGTGTGTATGATGTGCTTTATGTATTTTATTTATTTATTTGTTTATTTATTCTTTTTTTCTGTCATGTAAACAATGTGACTAATTTTGTATCACTGAAAGAAAACTAATCAGATATAAATATTGTTATTTACATGTAAGCATTTTAATTCTTTCATCAAAAGCAGCTATATTGTGTACGTTGGCGCCATCTGATGGGCAAAACGTGGAATATTCGTCAATATTTGGAATTGACATTCATTGCATATTTCTTTGCCAATTACAGAGGGGTTTTTTTTATTATTTGTTACAGTGCTTTGTGCATTTTTACTTTGCATTGTTTTAATTGTATGGAACAATGCTGCAAATGCACTAAAAACACAAAAGTAGAAATTTTTGTCATGCTAATAAAGCACCATAAAATTTAAACAGAATTGGCTAGCACTTACCCAACTGATATGTGACTCATATATAGGCCTAAGCCTATATTTTTAATTTAAAGGTTGTATAACAATACAACAAATTAGGATGCAATGTATCTACTTAATTTGTCTGTACCATCTGATGTTTTTGATGAGTGAGAGAAAAAGCTGTAATTTTAGACTATTTTTACTGTTCATTTTACAGATTTTACTGTATTTTAAAATACGGAAAATTGACTCTGGTACGTCACGTGACAATGATAGCATGGCTGATGGAGTACGTCCAGAATACTACACACATTCATACTGTATAGAACATACTCTATTCGTGGTTGCAAAGTAATTGGTCGTTAGAGATTCAGAGCTGTTAAGATAATCTGAAGGATTTGTAAAAGTTATTTTGCACAAAAAGATTAGAACTAGTACTTTAGCATACAGACACAAATAGACATAAAGAATCAATTTATTAATCTCAACATTAGTGACAATAAAGAAATTCAGATAATCAGATTCTAAACATCACAAATTACAAAAAAAGAAAGGGAAGTCATTTTTCAGTTTTCAATTCAGTTCAAGTTTATTTGTATAGGGATTTTCAGGATGCAAATCGTTGCAAAGCAGCCTTACAAAAATTAAGGTTTCTACAATATATTTAGTAGTGGCTTACTAATGGTGACTATGTCAAGTTGATGTACATATGCCAGAAGTTAATAGTAAAAATCAGTTAATGACATAATCAAACAGATAATGAACACTATTAACAGTAATGAATTATATGTTGCAATCAAACTTAAGTCATGGATTGGTGGTATCAGCTTGCATTGCAGCATGAAGTTTTATGTTGTTTGTCATTAAGGTCCCTTTTCACAAGACTGTGATGAGGCATTTTAACGGTCATCATCATCATCGTAAATCCTTGAAATGTTTTCATAATTCACATTTATAACACTATTATTTGTATTATATCACCTTTTCATCAAGTTACAAAAAAAAAAAAAAAAAAAAAAAAAATAGTTAACGCTAATGCCAGGGTGTTTCTAATGCCGAGTCTATGGGAGGTGACGGTAAATTTGACATCGTTCTCTCTTCTGACTGCCGATATCAGTCTCTCTTGATTTTTTCCCCTTTGATTGAAAGTCGTGAAAACACCATTGTGGAGATTTACTTTTGTTATTTGAGCAAATGGGAATGCAAATATATATATATATATATATATATTTGTGGTACACTCCTATTCACTGCTCTTGGAGTTTACCCAACTATGACAACTTCCGCTATGAGAAACCCGGAAATGTGAGAACGGTCCATTGTTGAGGAAAAAGTCAAGACATTTTAGTTCAGCTGATTTCTTGTAAGTCTGTGGCTGTCAGTCATTTAGTTGAGTTTTTACCCACCTCTTACCTTTTTCTTTTTTTGTTTAGCTTTTTTAATGCTTCAGTGTTACTTTAACACTTTGTACTGTATATAAAGAAATATTCTTTGTGCAGTGGATTCAAATGAAATGTTCCCATAACGGTATAACTATTTTTTTTTATTTTAGTTATTTATTTTATTTATTTATTTATTTATTTAATGCTTAAAGGCAGTTTAATTACTTATAGTTACATTAATTTTAATTATTTTTATTCCATATTTAATTAAATAAAAATACACAAAATAAAATGTATTAATAATGAAAAACAGCAGCAACAACATGTCACAGGAAATCTGAAGAGGACAATAGTCTTTTTTTATTATAGACATACATTTATAAATTGTCATGCAATAATAAATATGGCAATACAGCATAAACAATGACAGAATATATATATATATATATATATATATATTTTTTTTTTTTTTTTTTTTTTTTTTTTTTCTGGAAGTATTTGTATTTATTTTCTCCATAAAGATGTCATTAAAAAAATATCTTCTAAAGCAAAAGCATACAGATAAATTACATTGTTAATTTATTACATACATAATGTTGCTGTTTTTGTGTAATGCAGAGATTCACAAACTTTTTTTTGTCAGACAAACCCCTCTGACCTAAAATGTTTACTTGAAGTCCCCTGAGATTTTAAACAAGTAATTTCAAAAGTAATCTAAAAGTAGTCAGAAGTAATCTACATTACAATCTATAATTTTCATTGAATTTGTAAAAAGTAACTTCATATTGCACTGCTAGGTCTGTGGTTTTCACAGAATCATTAGTCAGTTTCTCAATGGAGAAAATGAATGGGAATTCCAGAATGTTGAGTAATATTATAAATACATTAGTTTTTATACAAAGCTTGAGGTATAATTAAAGTATCCATCCTTCATCTTATTATAATAACTACTTGTCATGCTCATCTGCTGATCTGAATAAAGGCATCATACATTTTTCTAAATGTAAATGTACTCTAGATCAGATTACAGCTAGTGTCAAAGTTAAGAGATAATATAATAAATAATTTTAGCTGCACACATTTCAATGCCCAGACTTTGTCTGTACTTCATCCTGATCTCATCTAACCAGCACAAATGCAAGAGTTATACCAAAAAGCAATAGAAAATCTCACAAAAATAAGACAATATATCTTAGTCATGAAGAAAATTATCCCTTAAAACCTACACAAACCTAAAATTAAACAACAATAGAAAGTATTGCAAGACTATTACATGATTATACATGAACAATAAAACCAACTACACCAAAACTCTCTTGAAGCTAAAAGGCATCAGTAATTGTTTTAAAATTCATGTGTCCAGTGTTACAATCAGCATTTCATGAAGGTAAATCACAAAAAACAATGAAAACTAAAACAAATAAATCCTTTTAAATTAGCTTTACTGCTAATATTTTTCAAAGTTGTAAATAAAGAGTAGTGTAGTATGTTTTACAGTGAATATTGTTTCTGGACCAGTCATTGCACACTGATGTCTTTGTTTTTACGATTTTGTCTTTCTCCGAAGAAAACAATGAATCACAGAAGGTAAAGTTAGAGAAACAAACTTTGCATTTACAGTTCAAATTAGACACAATCAGCACATCTGTTCAAGTAAAACCAAACAGGTCTAAGTGTGATGTAAAGTCTTCAGTTTTCACAGATAGAGTAATACCTAAATGTTTGCTCCTTTTTTCTACATGCATTATTAAAGTTTCTTCAGTTTTACCATGAACATTTCGAAAAATTATTTTTCTGAACAACCATATCTCTGTCTGTTCACAATGTTTTAGTGTAGAATTTTACAGAAAATTAATGGCAGTCTGTCACAATGCATTATATAGCATATATATTGTTATATTCTCTTATATATCTTTCAAATATGTCGCAGCACGCCAACATACAGCGCTGATGCGTTCCAGCCGTCTTGCGTTCGAATCCCGACTTGGGGATCTTTCCTGATCCCACACCCATCTCACTGTCCCATGTTGCTTCCAGTCATTTCTGATGTGTCCTTTTGTAATAATAATAACGATAAAAGGCAAAATGTTTTTTTTTTATCATTTATCAAAAAAAAAAAAAGTTTTCAGAGTTAACAGGAACATTTCTATACTATCCACCACGCTGATTGCGCCATACACCTGTGGCCAATCAGCAACCCTATAAAAGCCCCGGACTTTCACTCGGCAAGCACCGAGTATTGTGGAGT
>JAHKKF010535983.1:0-15333 GCA_019740295.1 Labeo calbasu
CCTTCAGGTCCCACAAATTCTTTGGTTTTTCAGCATTTTTGTGTATTTGAACCCTTTCCAACAATGACTGTATGATTTTGAGATCCATCTTTTCACAAAGAGGACAACTGATGGACTCATATGCATCTATTACAGAAGGTTACTCACTGATGCTTCAGAAGAAAACCCGATGCATTAAGAGCCAGGGGTGTTAACTTTTGAACAGATGTCTAGATTTTTTCTTATTTTGCCTAAATATTACATTTCTTCAGAAGCTACAGAAGATACTTACATGTTTCCCAAGACAAAATAGGTTAAATTTACCCTGATGTTCAAATTCAAAAAGTTGTATACAAGTCCCTCAGTTGTCCTCAGTGTGAAAATATGGATCTCAAAATCATACAATCATTGTTCGAAAGGGTTCAAATGCACAAAAATGCTGAAAAAACAGAATTTGTGGGACCTGAAAGATTTTTCTGAAGAACGTTAGTCAGTTTAACTGTTCAGGACAAACAAGGGACTCATGAACAACTATCACTAAACAAAACAGCTGTGGATCATTCAGGTAACGACACAGCAATCAAGTGTATGCAATCTTGAACAGGTATGTTTTTAATAAATTGCAATATTTTCTCTTGTGGACTATATGTAAACATCTTTTATGTAGAATATCTTATTCAGGTCAGTACTAAATAAAAAAAATAACATGCGTTTTGTGTGATCCCTCTTATTTTGGTAAAATAATTTACATTTTGCAGATTCTGCAAGGTGTATGTAAACTTTTGACTTCAACTGCATGTTTCTTCTTGTCCATTAGTTGTCCCTGGAGGTCATTTTGTATATGTTCTATTATGACATCATAAATTAGAATGTTGATATCTCTCAGAATACAGTAGAATTCAAATGCCTGTTACAAAATACTTTGCAGCAAGGGTGAGGAACCTGATCCAAACGCAAGTATTCATGTGGTTTTTGTAAACTCTTGAGATTTAAAACAATGTCTGTTAATAACATTTTAAAAGGCATGGGCTACAAGTTCATAGCCGAGATTGGTGAAGGCAGCTTTTCCCAAGTCAAACTCGCCACCTCGCAGAAACACCACTGCAACGTGGCCATCAAAATCGTGGACCGCGTAAAAGCCCCCAAGGACTTCATCCAGAAGTTTCTGCCGAGGGAGCTGGCGATTTTGAGACGAGTGAATCACGACCACATTGTCCAAATGCACGAGTTAATTGAGGTGGCTGGTAAACGACTGTGCATCGTAATGGAAGCTGCAGCAAAAGATCTCCTCCAAAAGATACATGAAGTGCAACGCATCCCAGAAGACCAAAGCAAAAACTTGTTCTCTCAGATGGTCAGTGCAATCAACTACCTCCACCAGATGGACATTGTCCATCGGGACCTCAAGTGCGAAAACATACTGCTGACAATCGAAGAACAAGTTAAGATCACAGACTTCGGTTTCGCCCGTTGCGTTCAAGACCCTACGGAGCTCAGTCAGACCTTCTGCGGTTCTGCAGCCTACACTCCACCAGAAGTAGTCATGGGAAGGCCGTATGACCCAAAGAAGTATGACGTGTGGAGCCTCGGCGTGATTATTTTTGTCATGGTGACTGGATCGATGCCATATGACGATACCAACTTGCGGCGACTTCACCGTCATCAACGGAAGCCTTTGGTTTATCCGGATGGCGCTGGTGTTCTGGAACCATGCCAGGTCTTCATCCGTACTCTGCTCCAGTACGATCCTTCCACACGTCCAGACATTCAACAGGTGGCTGAACATCAATGGCTGCAGATGGGGAAAAGCTAAAAAACAAGAGCTAATAAAACAAAGTGTGTAAATGCAAAGAAACGGTGTTTAAAATCCATCCGCCTGGGAGAGTTTGGATAGTCCTAATATTTGAATTCCAATAACGATTGAGGAAAATGATCAGTTTTATCATTCTGGGAGAACAGTCATTAGAGGAATGGAGAAACTACACCCACACAATAGACCAAACAGGTTAAAATTAGTTTTTATTATAATTATTAACTGATAGAGCAGAAACAGGTGGAAAAAAAAGGTTTTTTTGTTTTATTTTTTTTTTTACAATTCTTAAAAGAGATGCTCCACAATAAACGACGGCAGCATCCCAAGGGGAAATGGAATGGTGTTAGTTGTCAGCAGCAGGCAGTAGTCAGAACAGCAGTCAGAAACGGGGGCCTCCACAGGCGTTCAAGATCACTGAACGGATCATTTTGAGAAAAAGAACAAAACGACCGAAGTAGAACTGACTCGACGTGTTCGCTAGACTGCGATGACTAAGGACCCAAGCTGTCGTATATAACATACATAACTGTTTAGCTAAAATATTGAGCGTACTGCTAGCAAATCAAATCAGATGAAAGGAAAACAAGAGATGGTAAACCACCTAACCACCACCTAACAGGTAGGACTCAATTTCTTTAGCTAAGATTGTGTGCTACATTCAATAAGCAGTAATGCTTTCAACCAAAACATTTCCTTTAAGGAAAGATTGAGCCGTGACTTAAGCGGCACAGCTTCCAACAGGATCCATGAACGAACTGCGCATTAGACAAAAAATAACTGCATTTAAACATCCTAAATACAGTCCAATCTTAAACTCACGAGGCTTTGAAACTATTTGGGAAGGAGCTAATGAAATATCCTTCATCTAAAGTGACATTTATAAATAACACAACATCCAAATATTTCCTAGATGCTGTTACGAAAAAGCCTAAGGTGGAGCACATCACAACGGTAACTAAAAGCGTAACGTAATATGTCAATTGTTTCTGTAAAAAAAAAAAAAAAAAATCTGATAAACAAATCGCTCAAACATGAAGGTCTAGTAGTAGTCCTGTTGCGGCGGCTGCTGCTTTTTTGTTAGTTACGTCCATCTCTGTAACCATCCCTGATGCACGATTCTTGGTTAAATGTCTTTTATAAGCTTACAAAGAAAAAAGAAACAACCCAAAGTATTCAAAAATACACACTACACCAGCAGATGTATAACCACCTCAACAGTATAACAATTCCTTAAACTTGGAGCCTTTAAAAAAAGGCCATTTTGACAAGGGTGGAATGAGTCCACAGTGAAGCTAAAAAAACAAAAAAAAGCAACGTATTGACATCAAATACACAAACATACACTCCCATATCTGTTCAAGAGACGCTGTGGGTCGGAAAAGTACTCTCGTAGTATGTAGATGGTCCACAAAAAGGTTGTAAAACAATCCCTGGCGTCACGCAGGAACTTTGCAGTCCTGTGTCCTCCACTTCCTGTGGGGAAAAGTGTCCATGAGCCTCTAGAAACTCTTTAGTTTCACATAAAGGAGCAATTACTCCACCTGGAGGGCTGTTAATTGGGAGTTGTGGGTGATGTGTATTAGATCACTAAAGCCCCATTGGGTAATGGAGGGATTCAGTAGATACAAAGGCCTGTAGAAAAGGTCCTTGCGTCTCCTTGATCACTGATCCCGGTACAGTTCTCTTCTAGGACACTTGTTGGCCTATGGGTTCTCACTTTAGACTGTACAACTAAGGGTCTTGGAACAAAGGAGAAATGGAGAGAAAATAGAATATTTTTTTAATTTTTATTATTGCTCAGCGGCTGGTTGTCTGATACTGATAACCAACCAAATGTCCAAAAAGACAAGGTTATAATTATGAGAAATTTTCGGGCGATTTCTTCAGGGCACTATTTCCATGTGTTTGCTGTTTGGGAAATGGAGCGGGAAGGGATCATGTCCAAGAGGTACTCTCGCTGACGGTCCACCGGAGACGTCGTCCTGTGCACGGACAGACTGGGGTTGACATAAGCCATGGTGACACCTGTCGGGGGAGAATGCAAGGTGGTTAACAATTTTGATAAGATGGTCCAGTACATTTCTATAAAATCTGAAAAGGGTTAATACTCTGCATCTTAAGTTAAATTAGTAACAGGGTTGCCAGTTTGATATTCCACCTAGCAATTACTGTGGTATGTTCAACACAGGGCATTGTTTTTTTTTTTTTTTGGAAAACAAGGCTGCAAAGTAACAGAATAGATGGTAACAGTGTGGCCAGTTTGATATTTCACTTAGCAATTACTAGACCTATGGCAATGATTCTGATACTACAAGGTGTTTGTTAGGAAAACAAGGTTGCAAAGTAACAGGGTTGATGGTAACAGCATTGCCAGTTTGATATTTCACCTAATAATTACTAAGCCTTTGGCAATGAACATGACAAGTTTTTTTTTTTTTTTTTTTTTTTTTTTTTAAGAAAAACAAGGTTGTAAAGGTTGTATTTTTTGTGATGTTAGTGTAAATAAAAAAAAAAAAAAAAGAAAAGAAACAGGAAGTGCATTGGGACCAGTATGTTTACATCTAGCGAAATGGTCTATACTATGACAAAATCATGTCAACAGGGTTGAAGAATTTAAGATTTTCTGCTTCTTTTACTTATGTCTTTTATTATAGAAAATACATATTTACTTATCTTTGAAAAGTAGAAAGGATTATGTCATATTACAGTTTAAATAAATAGAGGTAAAAGAATTTTAATAATAGTTATAATGGTAATAGGGTTGACCATTTAAGATTGTCCACTACTTACACATCTAATATTTTAAGACAATAATTAAAACAAGAGGACACATTTAATTGTACCTGAAGAGTTGTAAAGATGTCAAAATATAGTTTTTGATTAATTGACTTTGATTCATTTTTGATTAGTGACAGTTATGATGGTAACAGGGTTAACAATTAGTGAAAAAAAGACAAGAACTTTAATTTGTTCATGAAGATTGGAAAGAATGATAATGTGTGATGCTTTTTGATTAATTAAATAGCACCAAATTTTTGCTGCTTAAACACCTATTGTATGATAGTGATAAGTATTTAAAAAAAAAAAATGGGATAATACAGCATTTTAATAAATCAATAGTTATGATGGCAACAGGTTTGGCAATTTAAGATTATCCAATTATTACACACAATAATAATATAAGATAAAGTGATAAAAAGCTTGTTCAAAAAGAGTTGAAAGGATGATGTCATATGACAGTTTTAATTAAGAGAATACTAACAAATTTTGATAATTAAGTTATAATGGTAACAGGGTGGACCATGTAGAATTGTCTAGTTCTTACACATCTATTAATGCAAGATAAAGTGATTTAAAAAAATAGGGAGACATTTAATTGCTCATAAAGTGAAAAGATCATAAGTTTTGATTCATTAACTTTGATTAACAGAATAGAATTTTAATTATGATGGTAACAGGATTGACAATTAACGATAAAAAATAAGAGATTTTTGCTTTGTTAATGAAAAGTGGAAAGGATGATGTTCCATGACAGTTTTTGATTAACTGAATAGTGCTGAACTTTAATAAATCAACAGTTACGACGGTAACAGGGTTGACAATTTTAGACTGTCCGCTCCTTAAATACCCACTGTATTATATGATAGTGTAAAGAAAAATAAAAAAGATTTACGCAAATAATCATATGACAGATTTCTACAAGAATAGAACAGAATTTTTTTAATAAATAGTTACGATGTAACAGGGTTGTTAATTTTTCTCAGATAGTTACACATCTAATACAGGAAAGTGATTCTAAAAAAAGAGAAGCAACATTTATTTGTTCAAGAAGGGTTGAAAGGATGATGTCAAATGACTGTTTCTGATTGATAGAGTAGTATAGAATTTAAAATAATCACCAATTATGATGGTAACAGGGTTGACAACATAAAAAAAAGCCAATTTCTTCAGTACCAAAAAAACAAAGGTATTTAGTTATCATTGAAAGGATGACCATTATTAAAGTTGTGCACTATTCCATTCATCAGAAAATAAATATCTGACAATCTGCGTTTAAAAAAAAAAAAAAAGCCAGAGCAAAGACAAACTAACTTTGGCTGGAACTGGTCAAAACTCAGTCTCAACTAACATTTAAAAGTAAATTTCACTGGATTTTTGTTAATCTGTTTGAAAAAATGTGTTACACACGTTAACAGGAGCACTTTTGCCTAATTTCTGCATGTTTGCCTTTTGCAGTAAATCAGCTCCAGATACACTAAAAAAGATGTGCAGACATAGGAAAAGAGGAGACAGGAAGGGGCAGATTTTTTTTTCTTTAAGTAGGCATCATCTACCTGCAGTGCCGCTGTTCTGTTTCCTCCAGGTATTGGTGGTGGGGTTGCTGCTGCTGGTGCTCTTTTCCCCTGCCCTCACGACATGCTTACCTGGCCTGCTGACCAGTGCGGCGGCCGTGACAGCATTCTGGAGCTGGGAGGACGTGGAGAAGCTGTGGCTCACCCCGCGTGCACTCACTGCCTGCTGTACACTACGGGACAGCTGGCCTGGAGTCTGAGTAGAAAAACACACTAAAGGTCAGGAAAATGCTATGCTTGGGACAAATAGCAGCCAAAACTGTAGTGTCCATTACCTGCTTGATAGTGGTGGTGTGGTATCGACCGACCGATGTCCCTCTGTTGCTCTGCTGGGACAGCGACGTGCTCACTTTATACTGTGGAGACACCAGCACGTGATCGGATTTAATCACCGGCGAGGATGAGGAGGAAGATGATGAGGTGGTGGTGGTCTTTGAGACAGACGAGGCGGCCTGCTGCAGTATGCGCTGCTCGATCTCTTGCTCCTGCTGCAGGGCTTTGACGAAGGCAGCCTTCAGGCGGCTAGTGTGCTCAGCCTTCAAGGCTTTCTTCTGGTTGGAGCTCATGCACTGCTCACACAGGATGGAGCCATTGCTCTTCTCCTGCCTCCAGCGAGAGGTGAAGTCTGTCTGGCACTGGGCGCAAGTGAAGGGCTCCTTGGGTGCTGGGGTAGATGCAGATTCTGTCTGCGGCTGCTTACCTGGAAAGAAAGCAAGTGACGTTAGCATGGTAAAATGCTGTATTTTGTAAATACGCACTATTAGGGTGTACCCACTTTTAGCCAGTGTATCTAGCAGGTTCTGGACGACCATTTCCAGCCCCACCAGGTAGATGAACTCATTATTAGCTGCCGAGGGCAGGAAATTGAGCTCCGGTGCTGGAGGTTTAGGTGGCGGGATCTCAAGGAGGGTTTTCTCCAGTTGTTTCCGTAACGCAAGCTTGGCGGCGGCCTGCCGGCTGGCTGGAGACTCATTGGCGTTGCTGCTGCCCAAACCAGACTGAGAGCTCTTCAAACCGGTTGAAGAGGCCTGGACATGAGAAAACATGATGAGAGTTCATAACAGCTTTTATATATCAGTTTATAAACACAGTCAAATTTGATATGACAGCGCCGTTGCGCTCCGGCCATCTTGTGTTCGAATCCCGGCTCGAGGACCCTTCCCGATCCTGATTACTTCATGAAACCCTTTGTTCATTCCTCGCTTTGCAAACTATATTTAATTTTTATGTATTTTAAAGTATATTTAGTATATTATAGCTTCTACATTATTATTTAAATGCATAAAATAACAAAAATGTAAACTCGTAAACTTTTATACACTTACAATAGTAGTTTTAATCACTATAAATACATTAAATAAATAGTGTACAACAAAATTGCTTAAAATAACAGTTTAAATCAGCTTTTATGATGGTAACAGGCATTGATAATTAGTGGTAAAATGAGAAGAAACATTTACTTGTTCATGAAGAGTTAAAACTTATGTCATATGATGGTTTTTGAGGAGCCAAATGGTACTGAATTTTAATAATATATAGTTTTGATAGGAACAGGGTTGATAATTAGTGATAAAACGAGAAAAAACATTTACTTGTTTGTGAAGAGTTGAACGGATGATGTCATATGATGGTTTCTGAGATGTCAAATAGTACTCAATTTTAACAATCGACAGTTAAAATGGTAACAGGGTTGACAATTGGTGATAACAAGAAACATTTACTTGTCCATGAAGAGATGAAAGGATGGTCATATGATGTTTCTGAGGAGTCAAATAACACTGTTTTTTTTTAATAATCAATATTTATGGTGATAACAGGGTTGACAATTAGTGATAAAACGAGAAAAAACATTTACTTGTTTGTGAAGAGTTGAACGGATGATGTCATATGATGGTTTCTGAGGTGTCAAATAGTACTTAATTTTAACAATTGATAGTTAAAATGGTAACAGGGTTGACAATTGGTGATAAAACAAGAAACATTTACTTGTCCATGAAGAGATGAAAGGATGGTCATATGATGTTTTTGAGGAGTCAAATAACACTGATTTTTTTTAATAATCAATATTTATGGTGATAACAGGGTTGACAATTAGTCAAAACGAGAAGAAACATTTACTTGCTCATGAAGAGTTGAAGGGATGATGTCATGGTGGATTTTGAGGAGTCAAATAGTACTAAATTTTAATAATCAACTAAGATCGTAACAGGGTTGAGAATTAGTGATAAAATGAGAAGAAATATTTACTTGTTCATAAAGAGTTGAAATTATGTTGTCATATGATGGTTTTTGAGGAGTCAAATACTACCGATTTTTAATAATTGATAGTTACGATGGTAACACGGTTGACAATTTAAGATTGTCCGATTCACACATTACACACCTAATAATAGGGTTAGGGTTAGGTTTAATAGTTAATAGTTAAGTTAACAGTTAATAGTTTCTCTTACTATTTTTAGTTTATAATACTATAAATTGATTATTATAAAGTGTATAACAACTTACAAATACAAGATGTAATAAATAATACTATTTTAATAGTAAAATAGCAAAAATGTATTTAAAACTTGGGTTTATAGCAGTTAATAGTTTTAAACAATATAAATATAATATGACGTACAACAACTTACAATGTTGTATAAAATTACAATAATGTAAAAAAAAAAAATTAATATGCATTTGTTTACTTATAACTTTAACATAAGTTATAGTAGCTTTAATTGTATAAATACATTATTTAAACAAAAATAATACAACTTACAATAACTTATAAAATATAAAAATATTTAGATATCAATTGTAATATTAATATCAATATTTAAAAATCAATTTCTAGACACTTAGCATTATAAACACTTAATCACTGCATCTACTAATATTATTGTAGTAAATTTTGTATATATAATGAAATATAGCAAGTAAATGACAGTAACCTGTGAGACCAGGACGTTTGCGTTGGCTACATTGGCCACACGGATCAGCCCCTGCTGAATGATTCTCTGGCCCTGCACCTGTACGGTGGGTACGGAGGTGCGTGCGCCCAGCAGCAGAGGAGGAGGACCAGAACCCGAGTGTTGTTGCTGCTGCCGTAGAGACGCAATCTGCTGCGGGGTCACTGCGATGGGCTATAACAAACAAATGTCAGAGAGAAGGATTAATTTAAAAATGTAATAATATTTTAGGCTTAATTTCAAAATGAAAATGTTTTAGGCTTAATGAAGTCACAGCAGTGCATACCTGTGAGCCTCTGACTAAGGGTGGCATGACTACGGTATTATGGGAGCCGTGCTTGGAGACCTGCGCTCCACCTCGCACCAGAGGAGGAGGAATGACTGTCCCTGAGTTTCGGTTGGAGACCTGAAAACAACATATGTATTTAAGTCTTAATAGCTAATCACAGTTCAACTTTTAAAAACACGGTCAGACCCTTGCAGGAACATGCAATAGACTGAACGGCACTGACCTTGGAAAATAAATAAATTAATAAATAAAATAAAAAAAAAATAAATTGTTTCATTTGTCATTTCATATAATAACAATAGTAATAATGATAATTAAAAATTACTTTTATTTCTTCATTCATTATTTGTTTTTGTTCGTTTATAATACCAAAGATTATTATTATTTTTAACACAAAAATGAATAAAAATGCAAAATATTATCTTTATAATTTTCTTTCATAATTATAATTATAAAACTATTACTAATAATAATAATGATAATAATAATAATGATAATAAAATTAGTTCATAAAAGCAAAGGCTATTACACAAATTTGGATTACAAATGCTAAATATTAGTAGTAGTAATACGATTATAAACAACAACAACAAATAATAATAATTCTTTATTTGTGTTTTTTTTATTATTATTATTTGCTTGTAATAAAGGTTTTTATATAGGATTTTACTGAAGGTTTTATTAAAAAAATTATTAAAAAAATTTATTAAAACGCTAAATATTTAGTTATTTCAAGTAATAATAATAATAAATAAAAAAATAAATAAATAAATAAAAATTAATAATAATAATAATAATAATAATAATAGTAATAAAATTTGTAACTGTAATTTCATTGATTATTTGGTTTTGTTTATAATACCAAAGATTTTTACACTGGATTAAAAACATAAAATATTATTCTTTATTATTTGATCTCATAATAATAATAATAATAATAATAATAATAATAGTAATAACAACAACAACAACAACAACATTATGTCTGTATATCATTTGTTCATAATACCCAAGTTTTTTTTTCCCAAAACTGGAGTAAAAATGCAAAATATTACCTTTATAATTTTATCTCAATAGTAATAGTAGTAGTATTAATAATAATAATTCAACTTATTTATTATTTTATAGCAAAGGCTATTACTCAAAATCGGATTAAAAATGCAAAATATTATCTTTTGGATTTCATCTCATAATAATTGTACTACTACTATTAATATGAATATTTATTAATAATAATAATAACAATAATAATAATAATAATAATAATAACAATAACAACAACAACAACTAATATGTATTAGTTCATAACACCAAAGGCTATTACATAAAAATGTTAAATCGCATAATAGCAGTAGTAGTAGTAGTATTATTATTAACAAAACAATTTACAATAATAATAATAATAATAATAATTCTTTATTCCAGATTTCTGTTTTGTTTTTTTTTTTTTGTAGTTTTTATACAAGATTTTAATAATGTTTTTTATAAATTATTTTTAACTGGGTTAAAACGTTAAATATTTAGGGTTTTTTGTCATATAATAATAATAATAATAATAATAATAATAATAATAATAATAATAATAATAATTCTTCATATATTATTGTTATAGTTTTCATTTGTTCATAATACTAACGTTTTTTTTTTAACATCTATCTGCATCATATTTTTTATTACAATCATTTTGTGTTTCTTTATTCTCTAATAATGACATACTACTGCTGATTTAAACATGCACCATCGTTAGGTCATGTGCATTGTAGTGTACTACTGTTTTTTAATGTTTAGTGTAGTTTGACACTAGGGGTACCTGTAGGGGTCCTTTAGTGGATGAGATGCTGCCCCTGACGAGAGGTGGCGGAGCAGCCACAGAATTGGTTGACTGCAAAACAGAAAAGGTCAATACCAGGTCAGTCTGAACATCAACCATCTTTGTTTTTGCATCTAACAACCACACTGTTATGACGTTTTTTTTACCTTTTGCACAACATCTTTTTGGGTCTGACTCTGTCTCAGTTTTTTCAGTAGGACGAGTTTGGCCTCCTGTAGACGCAGTTCTTCCTGCAGCTGTTTGATGATGTGTTCACGTTCAGCCGGGCTGCTTTTCTGCATGTGACGTGAACAAGAAAAGTCACGTTAGCAAAACTTGACAAACTATCTTAAGTCAAGTGCAAATAACATGTAAATATAACATCCTTGGAAGTCACGTTACCATTAGCATCTCAGTATCCGCCTTCTTAAAATTGTAGCCGACCCCATTCATACAAGGACTAGAAGGCTCATTGTCCGAAAGAACAATGACATCATCTGGCGTCGGAGGTCGCTCTTTCTTTATGTCACTGAAAGAGACAGACAGAACAAAACATGAGCCAAGACTGAAAACACATTAAGATGCACTGTTGCTTTAACTGATGGAATATTCAGAATTGGATATTACTCATATTACTGCAGAATTAGTATTTTTCTGTATGAGTGTCAGGTAATTTGCTAAAATACCAAAATGTAAAGTCCGTAAAACACACTGTACTGAGTACTTTAAATTTTAACACTCTCTTGACTTGACTTAGAGTACACAAAAACTGGATTAAAATGCATTTTTAAAATAATAATAATAATAATAATAATAATAAGTGTTTAATATTATTTTTTTCATGTATTATTATGTTTATATTATTTCTTATTTGTTTTTTCTTTATTATTTGAACTATTATTTTTTGTTCGTACTACCAAAGGTTTACACTAAACACTTTTAATTTTCATATACATTTTTTAATTAATTTTATAAAACACTTTTATTAGATTAAAAACACTTTTTTTATATTGTTTAATTAACATCAAGGGTCCCCCCCTCAAACAACACTGGACCAAGAATGCTAAATATATTAATTTTATTATAATAATAATAATAATAATAATAATAAACAATGAGGTTGTTATTATTTTACATAATCATAATTGCTTTTATATTGTTTATATTGTTTGTTTTTGTTTTTATATTGTTTATATATTGATTATTTTTACATTGTTTTTTTGTTTTGTTTTTTTTTTTTTTACACGTCACTGGAACAAAAATGCAAAATATTTAATAAAATAAATAATAAATGTTTAATATTATTTCTTATTTGTTTTTTCCTTCATTATTTAAAATAGTTTTTTTTTTTTTTGTTGTTCATACTGCCAGGCTTTTACACTAAATACTTTTAGTAATTTTAGATATATTTTTTTAAATTATTTTAATAACACTTTAATATTTTCTTTATCATTTGTATTTATTATTATTTTTGGGTCATACTACCAAAGATTTTTTACACTGAACGTTTTTTTTTTATTATTAATTTTATATAACAATGTACAGTTTTTACACTAAACTGTTTTATTAATTTTATATAATAACAACAACAATAATAATAATAATAATAATAATAATAATAATAATAGCCTTTTATATAGATCCATGCCGTTTATACTATATACTAATTGTCCATTGCTCCTAACCTAATGTTGCATTTTCTGCACTGCCCACTAGAGGTCATCCTAAGACCTCTGTTTCATATTTTGTAATCAAACACTTGAAGGAGTTGCTCTTCAAGGAAGTGCCACAAGTAGTGTCAAAAGGTCTCATAACACGAAAACAACATTTTTACGATTAGATTAGACACGTAAACAGCTCCAAATACAAAGCAGCCCTAACAATACGAGATGCGAGAGCAGTGTTACGTCGACGTCTCTTGGGGACAGTAGTGCTGTACCCAGACTAGGTCTACGGCCTCTCCTGAGGGACAGAGGAGAAGGAGGAGGGGGATGGGATGGCTAGCGGCCAGGCTATTGTGTGTACTCCGTCCTCAACTTTCACTGCAGACGGGTCGCTCGCATATCAACTAAGACACCCGCGTTCAAGCTTCTACTCTGGCCGCTGACGGGTCCGTGAGGGGAGTGTCAGAGAGGGCTACTGGGAAATCTGCTAGAGGCCTTTTGCTGCTTATGGGATAAGGGTCACAAACTAATCCCAATCTCGCAATAACACACTCGTCAATAGTGAAACTAGCTTCCTGGGAGCAACTGTAGCAGCTACATTTTTTAAGACAATGCAAGTCATGTTTGCCCGCTGACACAACAAAATAGTTGCTTTGGTGTTCTGGGTTGTTGTTAGGACATTGCTTGAAGGTTTCTAGGGTTTTCTGAGTGGATAAATATGTTGTAAGTCTAAAGAGTTTTGACCCAAGTCATACCAGTTCATAGATGTGGCTAAAGTTCTTTAATACCATTTTTCAAATGTTTTATCACCAACTAAGTTAAAAATTGTAATTCAGAGCTTCCCTCAAGAAGTTAAACCGGTCTAATGGTGTGTTCACACTTAAAGCGAATTCATTTATTCGTGCAAGTAGATCACATGCAAACGCAATGCAAATCTGTGAATCGGCCGATGCCATTGCCGCAAACACCCAATATCAAGTCTTCAGCAGAAATTAGCGGAGCCAGTCATCGAAGAACTTGAATGTGAAAATTAAGACTGATTACTCTTTGGCTAACGGCTTGTTGGTCAAACTAGTTCCTAAGAAAGTTTTATCATAGTGGCTTTGTTTATGCAACCGAGTTTAGGGCCCTATGAATTCCGTGATGCAGAAAACGCAGACAGAATCGCGGAATCCAGTCATAAAAATGGAATTTACTGTACTGAACTTGGAATGTCACGGAATTTACCAAATTTGGAACGAATAAATCAAAAGTTGGCCAGTACACTTAAATGAACAAAGATATGGACTAGTGTTTGTGAATATTAAGTCACAAATCACTATTTAAATATGAATCCTGCATGTTTTGCGTGTCTCTGTGTGAATGTTGACGCAGTTTCGTTTACTACACACATACTGAAGTGCACGTGAGTTTCATTGTGTTTTTAGTCTCTGCTGTCTCACTATATGACAATATGACCACACAAACTTCACCTCTGGAGCTGCTCTGAGTCACTTCATTAGCATTTTACAGTTTAATTTGAGAAAAAAAACTACCGCCATATCATATACAAACAGAAACTTATGTTGATAATTGAGAAATCTGTTGAATATCTGGGATAAATAAACGGTAATCGAGTAATCTGTTGATTATTCGGCCAATTAATTGAGCAATCAGATAATTATAAGGCCCTATGATTTCCACAATGCGGAAAACACAGACGGAATCGCAAAATCTAGTTAAAAAACTATTGTATAATTTATTTAAATTTGATTCCTGCATGTTCTGCGTGTCTTTGTGTGAATGAATGGAGCATATGCGCGGTTTCATTTACTACACACATACCGAAGCACACGTGACGCTCACTGTTTTCAGTCTGTGCTGTCTCACTATATAATATGAATGCACAAACTTCACCTCCGGACCTGCTTTGAGAGTCACTTCTTTAGCAATTTACCGTTTAATTTAAAAAAAAAAAAAAAAAAAAAAAGTTACCGTCACATCATAGAAACAGAACTTAAAGGTCTTCGCTAGGGCTGTCACTAACGATTATTTTGATAATCGAGTAATCTGTCAAATATTCTGTATATTCCAATTAATCGAGTAATCGGATAATTATAAGGCTCTATGATTTCCGCAATGCGGAAAACACACAAACCTCACCTCTGGAGCTGCTCTGAGAGTTACTTTATTAGCATTTTAAAGTTTATTGTGAGAAAAAAAAACTACCGTCATATACAGAAACGTAAAGGTCTTCATAGCAACCCATCAAAATAAAAGTTCGGTTTAAAACTGTGACAGAAATATTATTTAATATAACGATAGTGCTCCTACTAATAATACAAAATTAAAACATTATTTTAAAGGAACATTTACTAGAGAAATTATTTACCAGAATTTATTTACCAGGAAAATGTAAATATAAAACAAAACAGTATTTCTGAAAAATTAAATAAATTAAAAACATAAATAAATTTAAAATAAATAAATAAATAA
>JAHKKF010535984.1:0-15220 GCA_019740295.1 Labeo calbasu
AACTGGTGTGTCTTACCATATTATTTTAATGTATTATCTTAATTATGAACACACTGGTCTGTAGTGCAGACTGTTTTACCTTTACTGCACTTCTTCTCGTTATTTTTCCCTATGGCGGATTATGAACCGGACGTAACACATTACCAGAAAACAGCTTACTTCCGCACTGAAAAATAAGGTGGATATTTTACAGCAAGTGTCATGGCGGACTCCAAAAGTCACTGTAATTTTATAAATAATACTTTTTTGTCACGGAATGTAGTTTTAAGAGTTTTTAGGCGATAAAGTACTTGTTTAGACTTCAAATATGCGATTTGTTAATAAAAATAACGTCTGTTTGCTTCGATGATTACGGAGATGTGAGCTCCAGGGCGTCTGCGACTGTTCAGCACTCACAAAGCCGCGGAGAGCAGCCTTAACTCGGGCAGCTCGTCTGGAATTTGCCGCTGGCTCTGATGTCTCTATAGTGGTTAAACATGAGATATAATTCGTTTTGGGTAAATCTAACAGGCAGTCTTTGGTCTCATTAATCTATTATTTGTTCCAGAGCAAATCGTTTTGGCTGAGGGCAAAATATCAGCACGTTATATTTATGTAAATGTAATGCTGTATATCAGAGCGCTGCCTTTGTACTTTTTGACTGAATTGCCTTGCACCTTTTATGATGGCTGTTGTCGATTATTATATATTATTATTCAATAAATAACTAGATAAATAATCGTTGTATTTAATAATAGTATTTAGTATTAGGAAACGGTTCGTGATTTCATTGTTTCGCCATTAGATGGCGACAAGACACCGCATGAGCGACTCCGCAGTAAAGACTTTTATTTTGAAAGAGATTGAAACGGTTGTAAACAAGGTTGTACCGTTGTAAACAAGGAAGTTACAAATGCACTGAGCAAAGCTGTCATCGGAAATCACTCTTAACAAATGAAAGGACAGTACGAAATGTCATTTCCGTTCAGGTAGGTGAAATATTAGGCTAATATCTTAATTAATTAATTCCATGCTGTTGTTTACATCCGAGTATTGCCAATATGGCCAAGCATCTGGGTAACTGACCAAACTATGACATAAGTGCTAATTCTCTATTTGACAGCACTAATTTCAAAGTAATACTGTTTGTGTACTGTATTTTTCTAAATAAATGCAGGCTTGGTAAGCATAAAAAACTGTCTGCTCATGATGAGTTTTAAACTTGCAGGCTTAACAGATGTTTTACTTTTTTCCTTCATCTTCTCTGCAAGAACAGTAAGCCGAGAACTAACCAATCTCAGTAGGGGCGCTACAATCTCTCAGGATCACTGCGGATGAGAAAGATCAACCCTCCTGGTTCCAGTACACTTAGACTGTAAGCTAGCTCAGATGCCGTGTGTGCCATGTTCTGCCAAATGGAACAGAGAACAGTGACATACTGTAGACAGAGATGCTGTTTCAAATAGAGCTGTTTCAAAAAAAAAAAAATCAATCACGTACTGTATGTGGTGTTTCGTCTGCAAGGCTCCCAAATGCACTGCTGTATCTATATGCAAAGTCTGCTGAGCGCTGCTGATTATCTCTCAGCAGGCCAAAACGAGGAATGTCATTCTTTTTTTAACAGTGCTTCTTGACAGATGATAGTGGATGATGACATTTCTGCTGTTCTGGAACGATGAATTTTCTCATTCAGTTTCATCCTGTTGCTATTTTATTAGCTAATTTAGCAGAAGAAGGTTTTTTTAATTGAACAAGATTTAAGTTTTAATAATAAAACTAAACATAAGTGTCTGCAAATAATTTAGGAAGACAGTTAAGCCTTTTATTTTAGCTGATACCAGTTTCCAAGAAAAACTTCCTTTTATTCCTTTATTTAATTTTACATTTTTATTTTTTGTTAAAATAGAATATTTTTTGATGAATTTAATATTTAAGAATTATTATTTATTTTATTTTATTAAATTTTTAAATTAGATAAAAACATTTATTTGAAGAATTTAAGTATTTAAGAATTTAAATTTTATTAAAATAGAAAAGTTATTTTAAATTAAAATTTGATACAAATTCCCAAGAAAAACTAAAATTCTTTTAAGAAGCTAAAATATTTTATTAAAATAGAAAGCTGTTGCTTTAAGTTTTTAAATGTTGAAACTAATATTTATTTAGAAAACATTTTTTTTAATTAGATGAAAACTAATAATATTTTGTTTAGTAAGTAAAATATATTATTTTATTAAAATAGAAAACGGTTGTGTTGAATTTTTTTTAATTTTTGAATTTTTTATGAAAAACTATTATTCCTTTATTTCTTTATTTTTTTACATTTTGTTTAATTTAATTTAATTTTGTTATATTTTTTATATAATTTTATTTAAGGAGTTACTGTAGTTACATTCTAAAACATATACTGTATATTTTGAAGGAATTGTTCCGTATTTATTTTTTGCAGATGCTTTATTAGTATTTTGAATATTACACTGCATTGCGTTGTGTTTTGGAGTTAATAGAAATGTCCGTAAAATTAATGGATAATGTCCTCTGTAATAAGCTGCCAGTACTTTTTCTGTTATTTTACAGGTTTATTTTTTACAGTGTATGCAGTCAAGAGCCGTGACTGAGTTTCTCTTTTTTGTCAATATCATTTAATTAAAAGCAGCAACATAACAGACAACAGAATTTATTTCAAGATCTGATTTTTGTCCTGTTTATATTCACTAAAGACAAAACTGACTGCCTTTGCATTAATACTTTGTCTAGCGTCGTGCACAGCCGTATCATCACCGAAGTGCCGCTTTTGTTATTCTTGCTGGCTCGTGTGCTGGCAAAACCTGTCAGTAGCTTTAGTGCATCATCCATCTCCCCGGTTTAGAGGAATGGTTCACATGAGTATATGAATTCATTTATGTGTTTCTACATTTCCAGTTGGTAATGTATTTTTCCTCACCCTGTAGGTCATGTTTGATGGAGAGGGAATCTGCGAGCATGGATGAGGTGGGAAATAACTATTGCCTTCCCTTCACCTGCAGAGAATCAGGTTCAACCCCGCCGCCGTCCGTATGCAACACCTGCCAGCAGTATGACTCCACAGGAAATAAGTTTTTTACAGGTTTGGCTGCAAACACTCCCCACATTCATTTTGCCTCTCCTCTTACTCTTTTTTTTTTTTTTTTCATGTCCAGCTCCAGAGTCAGAGCCAGAGCCACAATGAATTACTTAAAAGAGAAGTCCACTTCCAAAACAAAGAGTCACATATAATGTACTCACCCCCTTGTCATCCAAGCTGTTCATGACTTTCTTTTTTCAGTCGTAAAGAAATTATGTTTTTTGAGGAAAACATTTCTGCATGTTTCTCCTTATGATGGACTGGTATGGTGCCCCAATTTTGAACTTCCAAAATGCAGTTTAAATGCGGCTTCAAACGATCCCAAATGAGGAAGTAGGGTCTTATCTAGTGAAACAATCTGTTATTTTTATTTAAAAATACAATTTAAATACTTTTTAATCTTAAACGCTCGTCTTGCCTTTCTCTCCCTGAACTCTGCATTCTGGCTCAAGACAGTTATGGTATGTCGAAAAACTCCAATCGTTTTTTCTCCCTCAACTTCAGAAATCATTTCAGAATCATCCTACACCGCTGAGGATGTACCGACACAGTCTTTGCAAAGTGAACATGCAAAGATCAAACAGCCTTAACAAAAAAGGTAAAACATTTATATAGGACAATTTCGAAGTTGAGGGCGAACATAAGATGGGAGTTTTTAGACATACCCTAACTGTCATGAACCGGAACAAAAATAGTCCAGGCAGAGTAAGACAGGACGAACGTTTGGCAAAAAAGTATATAAATTGTATTATTTTTATTAAAGAAATCAATCGTTACGCTAGATAAGATCCTTCTTTCTCAGCTGGGATCGTTTACAACCGCATTTGGGATCATTTGAAGCCACATTTAAACTGCATTTTGGAAGTTCAAAATCGGGGCACCATATCAGTCCATTATATGGAGAAAAATGCTGAAATGTTTAACTCAAAAAACATAATTTCTTTACGACTGAAGAAAGAAAGACATGAACATCTTGGATGACAAGGGGGTGAGTACATTACATGTAAATCTTTGTTTTGGAAGCAGTGTTGCCTTCTTTCACATGTCGCTAGATGACGTCATACGCTAATTAGCGTATTCATGACGTTAGTGCGTCGTGCCTCTCTGGGCTCAGATACTGCATTTTAATGCAGCCAAATTCTCAATTTGTTTTTTTATAGATATATTTCATAGATATATGGATATATTTTACTGTTTTAGTTGTCAGACAACGGGATGAATATGAAATATTTACTGAAACGTTACCCATTAAGACTACATTACCAGCTCTCCAAAGCGAAGATATTTAATCTATACTAAATCCTGATGCATAATCACAACATTCTCTAATGAAATCAAATACACATACGATTAAGACAATGGCTATGCTGTGATTTCGGCTTTACACCTGCATGTAAGATAGAACAGAGCAGACGCAGCTAGAGAGAGAGAGAGAGAGGTGTGTGAGTGGTTGTGATCTTTATCAGCCCCGTTTAGACATGCATTTTCAGAAATGAGAAAATATGTACACATAATTGTTGGAAAGTTTGGGGTCAGTAAGTATTTTTCGTTAATTAAATTTTAAATTAATACTTTTATTCACAGAGGGTGCAATAAAGGGGTCAGGACAGGAGAAACCAAATTTCCCTTTTGACATAGAAGAGGTCTTTGTATGCTTAATACATCCTGCAAGTTTCATTACTTAAAATGTCCTCATCATTAATAAAAAAGCATTTATGTAATAACCCTCAGAAAACGGCTCGTTTGGATTCGAGGTGCCAGGGTGATGTCACCCTGGCACGGTTATTTGCATAAACACTGCCTCTAGACCACATAGACGAATAGTCTTTTTTTCACCATAGGCCACGCCCACTGGCGTTCAGTCGCTTAAAGGCTAACACTTGATTATGCTGAATGAGAGTGTCGTGTCGCGTCAAAAGCAAATAGAAATTACAATCACTGCCGCTATCTTGTCTACACTGGAAACTGTGTACAGATGCGCGTTCGCTTTCTGACACGCACTTGAGTCTGTTGTCAATAGGACATGGAGTAAAAGAACGTTCACTTTAACAGCTTAAACAGCTCGTTCACGTCTTTGTACAGATATCAAAAGGATCCCAGCGGAACGAACAAGTGGAAAGTTTATTTTTAATGGCATCCCGGGACATGTCTGAGAAAAAATCGGGGCATTTTGTTTTGTAAACGAGGCACAGTGTCATTGAGAGTTCACAAAGGAACATTTGCTGAAAGATGAAGCGGCACTGCAGCTGCATCACAAACTGTAAGTGAATGATTTCATAATTCATGCTTTGTCATGTTGTTAAAACACTTAGGCGTTGATACTGTTTCCTATGCAATGACATTAGCCAATCATAACAGTGGCCGATTACTGATAAGCCTTAAAGGACCCGCCCCTTAAAACAGGTTGGCTTAGACAGAGGGTCAGAATGAGGGTTGAAAATAATCATTTTTCCACACTCATTTATTTATTTATTTTTGTGCAAAAAACTTTTGAACATTATAAGTAAACCTCAAGGAACATATTAAAATAATAATTAAAAAAATGTCATGACCCCTTTAAATTGGTAAAAATGAACAATAAAGATATTTATAATGTAATAAAAGGTTTTAAATAAATGCTGTTCTTTTGACCAAAAAGCAACATTAAAGAATCCTAAAAGCAAAATGCATCACAGTTTTCGCAAAACTGCTAAGCAGCTCAACTGTTAATAATAATAAATGTTTCTTGAGTAGCAAATTAGATTAGCATATTAGAATGATTTCTGAAGGATCATGTGACACTGAATGCTGGAGTAATGACGCTGACAATTTTGCTACAGGAATATTTTGTATATTATGTGTATATATATATATATATATATATATATATATATATATAATGAATATTAAAATAAGAAAGTTATTTTTAATTGCTATAATATTTTGATTTTTTTTTTTTNTTATTATACCATGATATTTTTGGAAATGAAGTGAAGTTTTTGGAAATGCAGTTGTATTTGTATATGAAATTGTATTTATACGTTTAGGGGACTATATGTAATATATTTTAATATATATATATATATATATATATATATATATATATATATATATATATATATATATATATATAATGAATATTAAAATAAGAAAGTTATTTTTAATTGCTATAATATTTTGATTTTTTTTTTTTTTACTTATTTATTAAATTATTGCAAGCCTGGTGTGCATAAGAGACTTTTTTTTCTATCAACCCCAAAATTTTACTGAAGCCCGTTTCTGACACTGAATAAAAAATAAAAACGGTAATTGCAACTTTTTATCTCACAAGACTTTTTTTATCGCAATTGTAAGTTTACATCTCACAGTTCTGACTTTTTCTCAGAATTGTGAGATATAAATTAGCTGTTGCGAGTTATAAAGTCAGAATAGTCGCAATTCTGAGAAATAAATATAAACTCGCAATTGCGTGAAAATTAGTCATGAATGCAAGATACGAACTCGCATTTGCGAGAAATAAGTCAGAATTGCGAGACACGAACATGCAAGTATCACACAATTCTGAGAAAAAAGTCAGTAACCTTGTTTATTTTTTATTTATTGGCGGGCTACCATAAAATTTTTAACAGTAGCGTAAATCAGAAAACAGTTTAGAATATAATATATAAAATGTGTGTATATATCTTGCGTGTTGTTGTTATTATTATTATTGCTGCTGCTACTACTATCATTATAATTTTTTATTATTGTTATTTTCTAACAAGGTAGAAGGGGGAAAAACGGTTATACATTATTAACTAAAAAAAGGATCACAGATTGAGACAGTAATTATAACTCATGGCCGCTTGCTTTTTCATGTTTTGTTGTTTTGTTTTTTTAAGTGCCACTTGTCACTGGATGTATATTAGTAATCTGATCCGCTCTGAACGCCGCCTGAATTATCATCTCTTCCCCATTGTTGGCTTCTAGCAGGTAAAGAGTTTTTTTATGAGCAGACCGTTTATCCTTTTTCTATGGTGCAGACAGATAGCAAGTGAAATGAAAGGAGGCGGTGAAGTAAAGCACAGGAAGCTGCTCGGAGAAACTTATGCACTAGGACACAATTCATTTTCAGCGAGACGGGCGAGCGGAATGGAGAGCAGCCGCGTGTCCCATGAAACTGCCTGAATATGCAGCGCACAGTGCTATATGCCTCCTCAGAAACCCGTCTATGCGGTGATCTGCCACTGCTCAAGGCAGTGTTTCACTGGTTCATTTTATAATCGAATCACATATTGTGGCTGCTAAAGACATGAGAAAGATATCAAGGTTGGACAAATATGACATTGTACCTCAGTGATCTGGCACAGGGTGACTCTGCGGAGCATATCCAGCATGAGTCAGCGTTATACAGTGATATATGGCGAACGAAACTTGGGCGTTGAGATTCTCGTGATAGCAAATTGCCCTCAGGTGCCTGCGTCTCAAAGCAAAATGCCTTGGATTATTCATGTTGTTTCTGAATTACATTTCGATAAAGAGATACAGTGATATCCTGACTCTCTATCTGCCGCTTTGACATCTTTCTCTGTTTTTTTCTGTCCATCAAAGAGTATCGGTTTCCCACCTTAAACCTTTCACCTTTCCCAGCCTAAACCGAATGCATTAACCCGTGCTCTTATCAAAGCCCGCTCTTTGTTTCCAGGAAAGGCTCTGAAAAACAGTGACCTTCAGCCTTCTTTTATTCACTGTGCAACTCGCCGGGCCCTCAAGACGCTTGGCTCTGTCAGGATGATTTCTTATTCCATTTTGGTAGTTGAAGAGCAATGCTTTATCTCTACCCCGGGTTCATGGTTTATACGAGGCAGCCGTGCCGGAACGGAGGGGGGCCGAGCCCTAATCCAAACTGTAAGCTGTTTAGTCAAAGTATGGTGATGAAACAACGTCCTTCGCAGTCACTGTAATTTAAAGGGGGGCTTTGGGAACATGGGCAATTTTGTTGTAAATCTGTTGCCGTCTGAGTCTTGGAAGGATTGACGGATACCGTTTTAACTTTTTTCTTTTCGCCGACTCCTTTTTGCACAAACACTGGTTTGTTTTTTGCCCATTGTAAGGCAGAAGGTCGAGTTTGCGTAAGTCTTTTGTTGGGGGCTTGTGGGATGTGGTTCTTTGCTCTGAGGTACTGGAAGGTTAATCTGCATTGGCTCGGATGTGGGTCAGAATTGACGAGGCGTGGACATGTTGGTTTCTTACTGTTACACACATCAATCATGATGTTGTTACTTTAGCAGTAGCATTTGAATTTGTCTGAAGGCTGCTCAAGGGGAACGTTTTTCTCCTTTTGGGGTTGCCAAATTTGGCCTGATTGACTGTTTTTCAATCCTGTGCCTTTTCAGCACTAAAGAAAACACTCCTATTTCTACTGCTAAATGTGATTTGAACTAGAAGGATGTGTTCCTGGATCAACATCCTTTGCTGGTCCCGTAAGAGTATTTTCATCAAGCGTTCAATCAGTTCCCTTAGATTTTAGGGGAAGTCTAGGGCGTCAGAGTATGGTGTATACAAAAATAAATACATGCATAATTTATCAAATAAATAAATAATTCTTAACCTAATTTCACATTGTCATTACGTTCTGCTGCTTTGGGTTATTTATTTATTTATTTATTTATTTAAATCTGTATTTTTAATAAAATAAGGTATTTTGTTTTTAGATTTTTATTGTAATATTGTATAATTTTCAAATATTAAATAATCTTAAATAAATAAATAAATAAATAAATAGCCAAATTTCGCAGTATTGTTGTTTCATTATACTTAAGATTTATTTTTTCATTCATTCATTTATTTGTTTATTTTTTAAACCGTAATTGTAATAAAAAAATTGTATTATAATATTTTTCATATTTTAAGTAATCTTAAATAATATATATATATATATAATTTTATTTTTTTTGACAAATTAGTAATTGTTGTTTTTATTATACTTAGGAGTAAGGTTTATTTATTTATTTAATTTAAAATTACCATAACAGTAATAAACAGTACTTTTCATACATTTTTTTTTTTTTTTACTTTTAAGTAAATACACATACACACGTAATATACATTTATTATTATTATTATTATTATTATTATTATTATTATTATTATTATTATTATTATACACAGCTTTAAAACGTTTGAAAACTGTTTTTATTTTTATTTTTTTTAGATTCCCCCTCCAAGGAAAAATAAAATCTGATTTCTAATGACATGTTCTTGAGCACACAGGAAGGCTAAGAGTGTCTTACTCTTGCTTTAAAATATAATTGTTATAATCCAGAGTAAGATAATAGATGCACTCAGAAAGATCAGCACTGCAGGCTAGAAAACTCAAGGGCCTCTGCCTGTATGAATAGTTTAATGGTTGCTTGTGTTTAATGCTAAGACTAATCGGTGACCATCCTGAGATCAGGCAAATGTCACTGGTATTTACTCTGTAAAAAGGGAATCATGAGAGCGGGTAAGACCGTGACCCTGCAGGAAAGGAACATGAGAAGAAGAGAAAGCAGTAGCCGGAGGAAAAAAGAGAGAAATCTCTGTGATTGATGAACAAACACTGAGACTGTTTGCTCCTTCTATCCAGCTCAAGGGAAACAGAGAGCCAGGCCAGAATCTGAGCCAAGATGCCTCACTTCACTAAGGTTTGAGCCACTGCAGCAGGAGCGCGAAGACTGAGATTTTTATTTAATTATGAATCACAGAATACTGCCATTTGGGCACAAATATAATATTGTATTTGTGTGTTGTCCTTAAGCAAACTTGGAGCATATTTTTGCCATGAATGGGTAAATTTAATGCGTACCATCTGTAGCACCCAGCAACAAAGTGAAATGTCTAGTGTTTGGCCCTAAATAGCATGTTTAATTTTCTCCAAAACAATTAAATGTGACTGCAGTAACATTTCATTATGTTGCTTGTTATACTTATCATGGCAGTTTAGAAATGAAATGTCCGGAGAGTGGCGTTAAAAGGTTAATGCTCTAGCGTTTGACAGTAACATACCACCTACACCAAATCCAACCTAAACCTTACCAATAGTGTTAACAAAAGCAAATCTGAAATAAAAATTAATTTAATGAAGCAACCATGCCTGTTTAGCTTCCGTATATAAGGCTTTGAGCTCTTGATGATTCATGAGACTCTTACCAAACACTCCACATCTTAAATGCAACAATGTACCAGGTGCGCTACCGAGCAAGTTTACTACATTTGAAAAGCCATACATAAGGCGCTAGTTATTTGATGCAAATGCCAAATTTATTAGTTTACAAATCATGCCCTACTACTAAAGTTTTTTGAGGTCATAACATGAATATTGTGCAAGGAACCTCTCAAAAATAAGACTTTATTCATTGATAGTCTGCCCTGTAATCATAATTTGTATGAGAAGGTACACAAGTACCACCTACACCAAACCCGACCTAACCCTAACCAATAGTGTTAACAAAAGCAAACGTGAGAAAAAACACATTTAATGACGCAACAATGCTTATTTAGCTTCCATATATAAGGCTTTGAGCTCTTGGTGTTTTGTGAGACTCTTACCAAGTGCTCTGCATCTTAAGGGAAACAATGCACCGGGTGTGCTACCGAGCAAGTTTACTACATCTGAAAAGCCATACTTACTGTATGGCGCTAGTTATTTGATGCAGATACCAGATATATTTGTTTACAAATCATGCACTATTACTAAAGGTTTTTTGAGGTCATAACATGAATATTGTGCAAGGAACCTCTCAAAAATAAGACTTTATTCATTGATAGTCTGCCCTGTAATCATAATTTGTATGAGAAGGTACACAAGTATCACCTACACCAAACCCAACCTAACTGATAGTGTTAACAAACGCAAACCAGTGATAACAATTTGTTTAATGAAGCAACAATGCCTGTTCAGCTTCCATATATAAGGCTTTGAGCTCTTGGTATTTCATGAGACTCTTACCAAGCACTCCAGTTCTTAAATGCAACAGTGTACCAAGCAAGTTTACTACATTCGAAAAGCCATACATAAGGCGCTAGTTATTTGATACAAATGCCAAATGTATTAGTTTACAAATCTTGCACTATGCCTAAATATTCTGAAGTCATAACATGAGTATTGCGCAAGGAAGATCTCAAAAATAAGCCTTTATTCATTGATAATCTGCTCTGTAATCATAATTTGTATGAAAAGGTACACAAGTACCACTTACACCAAACCCAACATAAACCTAACCGATAGTGTTAACAAAAGTAAACCTGAAATATAAATTCATTTAATGAAGCAACAGTGCCTGTTCAGCTTCCATATATAAGGTTTTGAGCTTGTGGTGTTTCATAGGACTCTTACCGAGCGCTCCACACCTTAAGCGCAACAATATACCAGGTGAGCAAGTTTGAAAAGCCATACATACGGCGCTACTTATTTGACGCAAATTGATGTATTAGTTTACAATCATACACTACGCCTAAAGTTTTTTGAGGTCATAACATGCAAGGAACCTCTCAAAATGAATACTTTATTTATTGATAATCTGCCCTGTGATCATAATTTGTATGAAAAGGTACACAAGTACCACCTACACCAAACCCAACCTACCCGATAGTGTTAATAAATGCAAACCAGTGATAAAAATGTGTTTAATGAAGCTGTTCAGCTGCAAAATAAGGTTTTGAGCTCTTGGTATTTCACGAGACTCTTACCAAGCGCTCCATTTCTATAGTGACTTTCTGTGGTCCAAAACTTGTGTTTAATAACTGCTGAACTGTATCTTGTATCTTTGTTGTTGTAAGAGGAAGATAATCCTGTCATACTGGCTTTGATGGTGAAATGAGGTCAAATGGAGTAAGCAAGTGTATTTATATTCTCATGAAATTCAGCTTTGTTGTAGATCAGACAGATGACACATCAACAGATGTAGAAACGCTCGGATGATACGCTTCAAATGAACAGTTGATTTTATGATGAAATCCATGCAGCACATCACTGAAAAAGTTCTCTGTGTATTTAAGTATCACATTATATGCACAAGGAAATTACATGTATATACTGTACTGTATATACTGTACTTCATTTTCTTAAAACTTCCTGACCCACTGGACTGGGAAATGACTTGATCAGGGGAAATGCTTTTTCCTTTTAATGAAATGAAGATAGGTTTTGGCATGCATGGATATAACCTCAAATTTTCTGTGACATTCAGCAGCGGATGAAATATTAATTTCAAAGAGGTAGGAAAGGGCTCTGGTGAAATGCATGATTAGAAAGTAATACCTATTCATACTGACAACCTGTGTTTAAAACGAGTATTTTCAGTCAAAGGCTTCACTTCGGCCATAGTTGTATTTAAATAATGTGGTCAGCATTAGTAATCTAGACAGATGCAGTAGTATATGAATGTTTTTAGTGAGATGGATCTTTCCTCTGGCTTCCATTTCCAGATAATTACACAGTTTCCAAGGATTAATGCATCTCTAAATAGTCTTATTAAGTCAAATCGTGGTATTACTGTTATTTCAGCATCTCGAATGCATTCGCAAAATTGTCATGCTTAGAAAATCCTGTATTTTCTTTCCTCAGCAGTCACGCACACTCATATTTAACTTCAGTCTCATAATATCAGACACAATTTCTGACTGCTGTGCTAGCTTGAGGGCTCTTTGTGATGGACAAGTGCAAGACAATTTGTGGGGCGGCACTCAGTGCTGTCACTCAGACTATCAGCTGTCTTCCACTGCAGCTACAAACAGTCAACTGTCTTCCATCAACATGGAGCTCACCTGGTGTATTGCACTAGTAACTAGTTTCACTTTTGCATAGTTTTTTGTTTTAGGCATAGTTAGTGTGTTTTGATGCAAATATCTTTTAAATGTCATCTTCATTAAATGTTTACAAAACTTTTTGGGCACTGAAAGTAACGTTTTTGTCGAAAAAGAAGTGCTAAATGCAACATGACTTACACATGCTAATTAGTACATAAATTAGTCCAAATGCACAGTTTGTGTAATTGTAAGTAATAATATTGTATTTATGCTTTTGATTTATACCAGTTTCAAACACTACCGTTCAAGTTTGAGATCAGTAAGATTTAATTTAATTTAATTTAATTTAATTTGCATCTCTTATGCTCACCAAGGCTACAGTTATTTGACAAAAATACAAATACATGTGTAAAATATAATAAAAAAAAATTATATATCTGAATAAAAAAATAATAAGTTATTGTGACTTTTTATCTCACAATTCCGACTGTTTTCTCAGAATTGTGAAATATAAACACTCAATTGTGTGCAATAATGTTAGAATTGCAACTAAAAAGTTAAATGTGACTTTATATCTCACAATTCTAACTTTATAACTCTTTATATTTCACAAATCTGAGAAAAAAAGCAGAATTGTGAGATAAAAAGTTGCATTTACGTTTTTTTTTGTTTTATTCAGTGGCGGAAACATGCTTCCATACACTAACCAAAAAAAAAACTTTTTGCTTACATTTTGTCAGTAATTTTGTTGATGCTATTAACACTTTGATTCCCAGTGAACACCCACACACTGTTAAATGCCTACATGTAAATACAGTATCCTCCATTAATCAGTTATAATGAATGTTAGTCCCGGGTCCAGAGAGACTGAAGGTAATTGTCTGAGCTCATGCAGGCCAGAGATGAGTTTATGTATCAGATGAGTTTTCTCTCAGTCTGACACAGAAAATCTATTCATAGAGAACCTCTCGGCATGGCTTGACAACTTCCAGGTATAGATGAGAGTGAATATGTATGGATGATATTGATGTGACACTTTGGGGCGTTTGTCTGAAAGGAGCATCTCTAATGCTTTGAAGTTGCTTTATTGATTTTGTTTAGTCACCGCTTGTGGCTGAGACTCTCTCCTTGTCGCCCCTTCTTCCCTCTTCGCTTCCTCTTATTTTTATTGTTTTTGCACAACAACCACTCCAAGCTTTTGATCATCCAGCAGAATCCAGCTCTTCTCTTTTCCATACTATCCCCTCTGCCATTCAGAAAGTGTAAAAGAGAAAGGAGAGGAGAAGAGTCACAGAGAGAGAGAGCGAGACACCGTAATATGGCTGGGGGAAAATAGTCAGAGCCCATCTCAGAGGACCATTAGACTCTTCCCCACTTCCCCCTGTCCGTAAACTAATAGTCATTCACCTGGTTGACAGGAAATCTTTCCCCTGGTGCCAATGGGCGATGGCTGGGTTATGTTTAAGGTTACAAAGCCTCAGAGGAGACCATCAGTTGTGCGGGCCTCCTCTAGCATGCCTGTGAGCCGTGGGGCTTCACCGACGACCCCAGACTGATGAATGCAGCTAAAGTGGTAAGAGAGATGTGCTGCACAAATGTCTGTCAGTCTGGGAGGATATATTGCCGGCTGGAAAAAAGAGTTGTTGAGAGTTTATCTGGAGGCCGATTACTAGCCTCGGCCTCAGACAGCACACCCACGAGTGTCTGATGCTTATTGTGCACAAGAAAAAAACAAGGATGAGTGAGTTCCAAAACCGTGAGCTCCAGGTTGATTGGCCATTAATCTAAGTGAAAGCATAGGTTTTTATAAGTGAAGTACTAATGGATAAATGTCTTGAAGCTTGTGAAATTTCTGCTAGTTTCTGCTGCTGCCTATCTATCTATCTATCTATCTATCTATCTATCTATCTATCTATCTATCTATCTATCTATCTATCTATCTATTTATCATTCTGTCGTTCTATCTATCATTCTGTCATTCTATGTATGTCTTTCTATCGTTCTTTCTATCATTCTATCGTTCTATCTATCCATCTATCAATCTATCGTTCTTTCTATCGCTCCAATGTTTTATGTATTTTTCAATCGTACTATCGTTCTTTCATTCCATCATTCTGTTGTTCCATCATTTTGTCATTCTATCTATCTATCTATCTATCTATCTATCTATCTATCTATCTATCTATCTATCTATCTATCTATCTATCTATCTATCGTTCCATTGTTCTGTTTATTTTTCTATCTATCGTACTATCGTTCTATAATTCCATCATTCTATCTATCCATCATTCTGTCATTCTGTCATTCTATCTATCTATCTGTCTATCTATCTATCTATCTATCTATCTATCTATCTATCTATCTATCTATCTATCTATCTATCTGTCTATC
>JAHKKF010535985.1:0-10308 GCA_019740295.1 Labeo calbasu
GGCACTAGTTTAAACTTCTCTCCGTTGGGGGCTGTGAGGAAATCAGTCTCAGGGTTGAACTTCAGTGTGCCTGCAATGGCAAGGGCTGTAACGATCTACAAGGCAAAAATTATATGAAAAAGGGAGAGAATAAATGCATTTGCAAGATTGTAAAAAGGATCTCAGAGAGTGTGGCACATTTAAAAACAGGTCAAAGCACCTCTGGGGAAGTCACAAAAGCATGAGTGGCAGGGTTAGCGTCGTTTCTGGCTGTGAAGTTCCTGTTGAATGATGTAACAATGGTGTTCTTCTCTCCCTTTTTAACATCACGTCTGCAAGAAAGATTTTATCGGTTTATGACATGGCTTTATTACATAGCTTTATTACAGTTTTTTGAATTGCTTGATTCCGATTGGTCAATAATGGAATTAAGGTAAAATGTTTTTACATAAACCTGTATGACTGTTATTCCAGGATGATCTTGCTACGTTTATATCTCTTGTATGACTCAGCACCTTCTCTCTCTTCTCACAAATCAATTTCTTACCCAACGAGTAACCCTTTATTGACTGGGAAATTGTGCAGTCATTTGTACATTTTAGTACATCTCTGACTTTTGTGTCAATTTTGAAAGAAATGATTAATTTTAATTAATTTAATGTATTCTTGATAAATAAAAGTGGCAGTAAAGACATTCTATTTTAGGAAAATGCTGTTCTTTAGAATTTTCTAATAAAATAATTAATTTTAAGAAATCATTTCTGTTTTCCAGTGTTTAACATTGATAATAAAACTAAATGTTTCTCAAGCACCAAATCAGCATATCAGAATGACTTCTGAAGGATTATGCGACACTGAAAAAAATATATAATACATGCTAAAAATTCAGTTTTGCCCCACATTAATTTTACATTTTAATAGTACTTCACAGTATAGCTGCTTTTATTGTATTTTGATCAAATAAATGCAGCCTTGGTGAGCATAAAATGCTTTACAAAAACATAAAAGAAAATCTGCAATGCTGAATGACAAATGCTTTACCTGTCCCACTGACCGATGCAGGGTCCACAGGCATTAGCCAGGACAATTCCACCAACATCCCTCAACACCTTAGCCTGCAGGTAAAGAAACACATTCATTTATTTAACGCAGAACAATCAAGTTATTTGGACCTGCACACTGAACACAATGAAGCTACAGTTGAGGTCAAAAGTTTGCACCCCCCTTACAGAATAATTAAAAATGGTAATTATTTTACCAAAATAAGAGGGCTCATACAAAATGCATATTAATGTATAGTTAGTACTGACCTGAATAAGATATTTCACATTAAAGACATTTACATATAGTCCACAAGAGAAAATATGATTTTGAGACTCATCTTTTCACACTGAGGACAACTGAGGGACTCATATGCAACTACTACAGAAGGTTCAAACGCTCACTGATGCTCCAGAAGAAAAAAAAACACAATGCATAAAGAGCCAGGGGGTGTAAACTTTTGAACAGAATTAAGATGTGTACATTTTTCTTATTTTGCCTAAATCTTTTCACTACTCTTCATAAGCTATGAATTTGAAGATCAGGGTAAATTTAACATTTTGACTTCTGGGAAACATGTAAGTATCTTTTGTAGCCTCTGAAGGGCAGTTTTAAATGAAAAAATATGATATTTAGGCAAAAGAAGACAAATTTCTCCATTCTGTTCAAAAGTTTTCACCCCCCAGCTCTTAATGCACCTTTTTTCTTCTGGAGCATCAGTGAGCATTTGAACCTTCTGCAATAGTTGCATACGAGTCCGTCAGTTGTCCTCAGTGTGAAAAGATAAATCTCAAAATCATAGTCAATGTTGGAAAGGGTTCAAATACACAAAAATGCAATAAAACCAAAGAATTTGTGGGAGTTAAAGGATTTTTCTGAAAAACAGCAGGAAGTTTAACTGTTCAGGAACAACTATCACTAAACAAAAAATACAGTGTAAACTTTACTGTACGTAAACTTCTGAAATTTAACTATTATTTTCTCTTGTGGACTATATGTAAACATCTTTTATGTGAAATATCTTATTTAGGTCATTACTAAATAAACAGTAACATGCATTTTGTATGATCCCTCTTATTTTGGTAAAACAATTACCATTTTAATGACTCTGAAGGGGGATGCAAACTTTTGACCTGTATTTTGAATAATAAAATTCCAGGGCTCTCCAATTTAGACTCACGTAGCCATCTCGCTCAATTGTGGCACGAATCTGCTCAGACCCAGGGGTGACTGTGAACTGGGCTTTGCATTTGAGTCCTTTGTCCAGTGCTTGTTTGGCCAAGGAGGCAGCTCTGCCCATGTCCTCATAACTGGAATTGGTGCAGCTTCCAATCAGACCTGTAATGTTCAGAGTGCATTTATTAAAGGGAGCCCTTTTAGTGAATAATGGCCAAAATCAAATGAAGTGGACACTAGATCACTAACCAACTTTAACGTCTAGAGGCCAGCCGTTCTTCTCAGCAACAGAGCCAATGTCTGAAACAGGGTGGGCCAGGTCAGGAGTAAATGGGCCATTGATGTGAGGCTTCAGCTGTAAGGGAGTATAATAAAACATGCTGGAGTGCAAAAATCATTAACACTGTATTGTAACTGCAAGATACATTCAACTACTTCCCTTGACCTGCTCTTACCTCACTTAGGTTAATCTCAATTATCTGGTCGTAATGACAACCCGAGTCAGGCACCAGCAGATCTTGGTTCTCATTTGCAAGAGCAGCGATTTCTAAATGAAATAAGAGGCCAAACTTTTTTCAGCAATGAGCTACATTATCCATCGATGAGAGTCTATCACTGCTGCTTACCTCCACGACCCGTCTTCTCCAAGTATGTCCTCATACGGTGGTTGTAAGGGAACACAGAAGTGGTAGCTCCAATTTCAGCACCCATATTACAGATGGTGGCCATTCCTGATTAGAAATCCCAAAATAATTTTCTGTTTTTACAGTGACAAACATAATAATGTCCACCTCCTTTTTGGCCCTCACATACACACAATTTTAGCCCTGATTTTCAAAATTGGAGGCAAACTGATGAGTTAGCAGATTAAATATCTAAGCCTTCTAACTTTCCAATTCCTGTAATGCAAAATGTGTTTTGAGTAATACTGACAACAGTTTTAAACTTTTAACAGCATTAAAAGAACAGCAATTTGAAGGTCAACTATTCACTACAGTCATGCTATAACTTTAAACAGTCAAATTGAACTTTGTACATGTGTGGTTCACAGATTTACAAGTGATTTTAATCCCATCTGTATTTAAAACAAGTTACATACTGTTTGCCAGCTAACCACCATCCTCTGAAAAATTTAATTCCATCTGGACAATAATGTCTGAACACTTCTCATTCATTATGAACTTTGTTGAATACTATAACTAAACCTAAATTTATCATTGCATGCCCTGGTGCACTATAATTACGTATGTAGACCTTTCATTATGAATGGAGACTTTCAGTGTAAAGTCACAGTTAGTAGTTTAAGTACTGCTAGTATTTAATCTGGCCAAAATAAAGAAGGAAAGTTCAATCCCAAAATAGCTCAAAATGGTCACTGTGGGAGCTACAGGTATGATCCTTTACTAACTTCTAAAATAGCAACAATTCACTTACAAGTTTCATCATGCTTATACACTTACAAGTTTCATCATGCTTATACAAATATCGATGTATTAAATTACATGATAAAACATAAAAGCTAGGTGTCATTGTAACTAAAACTAATTTTCTTTTTAGAAAATTAACCAAGTCAAAATATTGCTTAAGCAAGTTGTTACCTGTGCAGGAGATGGAGTCCACACCAGGGCCGTGGTACTCCACAATGGCACCAGTGCCACCCTTCACTGTCAAAATACCAGCCACTTTCAGGATGACATCCTTTGGTGAGGTCCAGCCAGATAATGTGCCAGTCAATTTCACACCAATGACCTGGAAAAGCAGATATTACCTATAAACACTTCAATTTGCCTTATATTAGACAGCAAGTGTCAAGTTCTTAAATGTATACACAAACATCTCTCACAAACATTAAAAAGAAAGTGGCAATAGGGGCTTTCATACCACATAGTTCTAGAAACTAGCCCGCAGGGTCGTTCCTACACTCTAAAAAATACTGAGTTATTTTTTTTTAACCCAAATGCTGGGTTCAGCCTGTTTAATCATTTTATTGGGTTATTTTTAACATTGTTACCCAGGTGCTGGGTAGTTTTTCTACACTCTAAAAAAAAAAATGCTGGGTTCAGCTTGTTGAGTCATTTTATTGGGTTATTTTTAACATTTTTACCCAAGTGCTGTGTAGTTTTTCTATAACTAAGCTGCTGAGTCATTTTTAATGCTGGGTTATTTTTTTTTTTTCTACCCAACCGCTGGGATGAGCTTGTCTCCGAAAAAACAACCCAGCTGCTGAGTTACAGTCAGAGTGTGTTTTTTTTTTTCGTGTCCTCTACAAGAGAGCGGTTTGGTGTAGGCCATTTTCCTGGTCACATTCACACTGGCAGCAGGAACTCTAAAGCAGTCAACAGCGACGTCTTAATGCATGGCATTTACAAACATCACCGAGGCTGAGAAAAGAAGGCTGTAATTGCGGTTTTCATTTTTGTGGTGTACATGGCTTTTTAAAAATGTTGTGTAACCGGTGTTTCATAAGCATTCGGCTAATCAGCGTACACTTATGTCACTAGCAGACATAGAACTGTTTTAAACCAGAAGTAGGAACTAATTTAGTTCCACCAAATGGCGCTCCTAGAACTAAATACTTTCCTAGTTCCTGCAGTGTGAGCAGGAACTAGTGGGTACTTGTAAGCCTCTAATAGCAACTCACGTTTGGACACTTCAGCTCCCAGGGGATTCCTGCCATGACATCAACAGCATCAGCTCCACCAACTCCAATGCAGATGCAACCCAGACCACCACCATTAGGGGTGTGAGAGTCTGTACCAATCAACATGACTCCAGGGTACGCGTAGTTCTCCAAGATAATCTGAAAAACAGATTTTTAAAAATCCATATCGTTTGCCAGTAACAAACACATACTGGATTCTGTGATCAGCTAAGTACAAAAAAGAAGAAAAAACATATGTTATAAGCATTACAATTGTCACAGACCAAGTGTCCAAAACAAAACCATTACTAGTTGATGAATAGTCAACATTTTTTTCTCCAGTACCTGATGGATGATCCCAGAGCCAGGTTTCCAAAAGCCAACACCATATTTAGCCCCAGAACTAGCCAAGAAGTTGTAAACCTCATGATTCACTTCCTGGTTCACAGTGGGGAAAAAGAAAAAAATAACACATTGAAGAAAGTGACTTTTATTCATATAGTACTACAAATGTCAACTAAAGGGATAGTTCACCCAAAAACGAAAATTCTTGAAATAACTACTCACCCTCATGTCGTTCCTAACCCATAAAGCCTTCGTTCATCTTCAGAACACAAATGAAGATATTTTTGATGAAATTCGAGAGCTTTCTGATCTTCCCTCTGACCTTTTCTTACAGCAAGGGTCCTACCACGTTTAAGGCCCAGAAAGGTACCAAGAACGTCAACAAAATAGCTCATGTGACATCAGTGGTTCAACAGTTATTTTATGAATCATCCACCATTGTTGAGAGTACTTGTTATGTAGTACTTGTTACAAAACAATGGTTGAACCACTGATGTCACATGGACTATTTTGTTGATGTTCTTGGTACCTTTCTGGGCCTTGAACATGGTAGAACCCTCGCTGTCTATATAGGGTCAGAAAGCTCTTGGATTTTAACAAAAACTCCGAATTGTGTTCCAAAGATGAACAAAAGTCTTACAGGTTTGGAAGCACGTAAGGGTGAGTAGTTAATGACAGAATTTTTATTTTTGGGTGAACTAACCCTTTAAGCTAAATTGTGAGCCTAATAAGTCATATGCACATTGTACCCTTTTAACAATATCACTATATAGCATTATTCACCTTTGCCCTCTGTAGATCTTGGGCTCCCCCGATCTGGGCCTCAATAAGATGGTCACAGTGGATAGTGGATGGAACTGCCACTTTTGGGAGTCCACTGCTGATGAACTGCAGCATGGCCATCTGCGCTGTTGCATCCTGCATAGCAACTCGATCAGGTCGCAGGCGCAAGTATGTGCGTCCTCGAACGATCTCCTGTGCAGATGGGTCATCCAGGTGGCCATAGACAATCTTCTCTGACAGAGTGAGTGGCCGGTTGAGTCTGAAGGATGCGGAATTGCATGTAAAAACTCACAAGACTTAGATTTTTAAAAACTGACCAAGTGCAGCGAAAATAGTTAAATCAGCATATTTTGTCTGTAAGAACATAACACTACAAAAGATAAAGAGGGCAGAAGCAAATAAAATTGAGCGTAAAATACTGTAACACAATCTGACCTTTTGCGCACGATGTCAATATTTGAGCGTAGCTTGTCATAGTTGACGTAAGAGTTTGGCTCAAAGCGGCTCATAGCCACTTTGGCCTTGGCGTTGAGAGCTGCCGCCACATGAAAGCGTCGGGCACCCTGACCCAGAGCAAGCTGAAATACAAACAGGGAATCATTACACAAAGAACTGGGACAAAACTGAGAAATCACATAGTAAACTATTATAAACATGGTTCCAATACCTTTGACCCAATTTCCAGTATTTTTTTATTTTTCCTTTTATTGACATTGCTCTCATTTTCCAGTCCTTTTTCAGGTCTGGAAATGAGTTGTAAAATTCCTAATATTTAAAATTTCCATGTGACAGTGAGAACATTGTATATTATTAGTTCTTTAAATACATTTCAGTTGATATACACAGCAATTAAACACACATGTAGTCAACCTTGACCACAAGATAAGTAAGATTTTTTAATGTTTTTTTTAAAGAAGTCTCTTCTGCTCACCAAGCTTGCATTTATTTGTACATTCGTACAGTAAAAACAGTACAATTTTGAAATATTTTTACTCTTTAAAATAACTGCTTTCTGTTTGTACATTATATTTTAAAGCATTATTAATTCCTGTGATCAAAGCTAAATTTTCAGCTCCATTACTCCAGTCTTCAGTGTCACATGACCCTTCAGAAATCATTCTAATATATGCTGATTTGCTGTTCAAGAAACACTTATTTTTATTTTTATTATTATTATTATCATTATCATCATCAACATTAAAACATCTAAAACAGTTAAAGTAAACCAGCTGAGTAAATTTTTTAGGATTCTTTGAAGAATCAAATTCGAAAGATTCAAAGATCAGCATTTATCTGAAATAAAAAGCTTTTGTAACATTACACACTATCCAATTTTTTAGGGAAAAAAAAATATAGAAATTAATACATTTATTTAGCAAGGATGCTTTAAATTGTTCGAAAGTGATGATTAAGACATTTAGAATGTTAGAAAAGATTTCTATTTCAGATAAATGTTGTTCTTCTGAACTTTCTATTAACCAAAGAAAGCTGACAAAAAAAAAAAAAAAAAAAAACTCAATTTCAACGTAATAATAATAATATACATTTTTGAGCAGCAAATTAGAATATTAAAATGATTTCTGAAGGATCATGTGACTGGAGTAATGATGCTAAAAATTCAGCTTTGAAATAACAGGAACAATTTACATATTTAAATTATTTTAGTTATTTTAAATAGTAAAAATATTTCACAATTTTACAGTTTACAGCAGGTTTGGTGGGCAGAATAGATTTATGTAAAAAACAAAAAAAATCTTACTGTTCAAAAACTTTTGACTGATAGTCTGCCTGTGATGCCTTACGTTAAAAGACAGTATCAAGGTTATCTGAAGCATTTTTTTCAAACCTAATTTATTGTGGAAACGAAAATGTTTCTAAATTGTACATACTGCCTATATTTTGCCATGTTTTGTAGACTCATGTATTTAAAAAATGACATTAATATGGATTACAGGTGTAAATCATAATGTGAAATCACAGCTGCTCACTTTGCTCAGTATGATCAAACCTCATATGTTAATTCTGAAATACATATAATAATGCTATATAGATAAAATATTAACATTTGGTTTTACAGATATGGTGTTGTCGTGTAAGCAGCGGTTAATCTTCATCGGCAGCGCCGTTATCCTCACTGCACTGTTTTAACCTTGTATTCACCTTGCGACTAAAACCAAACAGCCAGACATGAAAAGTCCACAATAGGTGAATCGATAAAACATTTATAAGTATTTCTGATTTCATGCTTTGGCTGTCCTGTATCAAACAGCTGGAAATAAAGATTATACGCCACCCGCGAAGCACAGCGACGCAAATGCGTCTGCTATGACATCCTTGGCCACAATGACCTGTGAGCAGATTTCAGCACGAAAACAGACAGTTCACTCAATCTGTGCAGCTCAAACTTTCAATGACAGCTGTGAATGCCATTAATAAATGAATTAAGATATGCAAATCATGCGTGCTGACAAAATCAAATGTAGATTTTCATGTACCTGAAGCCGGGCGACGGTTAAGCAGTAGGTTGCCATTTTGTTCACTGACAAAGATGTGACGCTAGAAGATGACGTGAGAATATAAGAACTCATTGTCTTGGAAGGATGATGAAATGTTTGGATCTAATTGTGTCTAGTTTTTAAAAAACAGCAATTTAAGCTGCTCATATTTTCTCCTCATTATTTTTAAACACAAAATATGTCAACAAACAGAGAGAATAACAATAGTGATCAATTCTAGTAATATATTGTCCAGGTGTTCATCTCTTGCTTTTAGGACCTTGTCTAAAATTACACGAACATTTCTAAATTTCTATTTATGTGCCAACTTGTTTGTTTATTTAACATAGCCATAAAAGCAATATAATAACAGGCAACAGCGTCTTTATAAAATATACAAACATTTATTTAAATGTATTAAAAATATAATGACAAACATAGATTGACGATATTTAATTAACACTACAGTAAGGGTCCATTTTAACATTAAATATTCTGAACTACATTAGTTGAGATGAACTAACAATGAAAATAACATTAATTCATGTTAATTTAAACATTTGCTGATACATTTTGTATTTACTAATATTATTTAATGCACCATCACTTAATAATGAGTTGTATTTTTATGAACTAACATTAACAAAGATTAATCAATACTGTAACAAATGCATTGCTCTTTGTAATGTTAGTTAATGTTAACTAATGGAGCGTTATTGTAAAGTGTCGCCATACTGAAAAATAATTGCAGCCTATTTTTTCCTTTGTTTGATTACTTTAAGACTGTTTTAAAGAGATAAGCTCGTTATAAAAGCCTAATAAAGACATTTTTATTATACATTATTTTAAGTTAATATCATACATAAATGATATTTCACAGAAAAATGTGCACTCTTTTCATAGATTTTCTACAATTGCTTGTAAGATAAGGTTTCCAGACCTTTTTCGTCACTTATGATCATGTTGTACAGCTGTGTCCAGTAGGTGGCAGTAATTGGTAAAATGCTGCGCACCCGTCCATCCAAAACATGAGAAGAAGGAAGTTCGAAGGTCATTGCTTGGATAAAAATATAAATAAAAAATGTATGAATAAAAAATATATAAAGAAAATACAAAGTAATTTGTAACATTTGGGAAGTTACATAAATTTAAAGCGCTTTAGAGTTTCTATTGTTTTTGTACATTTCTTGTTTCACATTCTCATGTTTGAAAGGGATCGGTATTACAAAAGACAGTATTTGAGTTATTCAAGTCTTGTAAATATAAAAGAATTATTTTTTTTGTCATGACCATTTAACATTCAATCCAAAATGAAATCGAAAATTTCATTTTTCAACATCTTCAATTTATATGTTGCAAAAAGTACATTCCTCACAAACAAAGTTTCTGGGCCATTCCACCGAATGGGTGCCATTTGCTTCCAAAACTCTTTCAAAAATAAAATAAATAAATAAATAATAATAATTTTCTGGACTTTTTTCAGATGGAATCTGGTAATACATATATTTAACTAATCAAAATCTGTATTGGTCCATCTCAGGTAACTTTATTTTAATTTTTTACAGAATTTTAAAGTGGAAGATGGATGGATTTTTCTCAGTCCTGTTACCAAAACTCTTATGTCTTTCAAAAAGCATGTTTAAAATTATGTCAACAAGTTCCTTTATTTTCCCCCCAGACAGGTTTTTATTTAAAAAAAAAAACTGTAAAAAAAATTATTTATCTACATAAGGTTTAAGTACACAAACCCATTTTTTTTTTTTCATTTTAAAGGTGACTCAGACCTCAAGTTTATCAATTTTTTTGTAATGCAGTTTATTAAATGGGACAAATGATGGACCAAACTTA
>JAHKKF010535987.1:6912-18843 GCA_019740295.1 Labeo calbasu
CAACAATGACTGTATGATTTTGAGATCCATCTTTTCACACTGAGGACAACTGAGGGACTCATATGCAACTACTACAGAAGGTTCAAACGCTCACTGATGCTCCAGCAAGAAGAACAATGCATTAAGAGCTGGGGGTGAAAACTTTCGAAAAAGTATGGAGATGTTTACATGTGTCTTATTTTGCCTAACTCTCATATGTTTTTCTTTTATTTTTCTTATTTAGTACTGCCCTTCAGAGGCTACAGAAGATATGTACAAAATATGTTAAATTTACCCTGATCTTCAAATTCAAAAAGTTTTCACCCCCAGCTCTTAATGCATTGTGATTTTTTTTTTCTCCCTTCTGAAGCATCAGTGAGCGTTTGAACCTTCTGTAATATTTGAATATGAGTCCCTCAGTTGTCCTCAGTGTGAAAAGATGGATCTAAAAATCACACAATCATTGTTGGAAAGGGTTCAAATACACAAAATAGCTGGAAAACCCAAGAACTTGTGGGACCTGAAGGATTTTTCTGAAGAACAGCAGGCAGTTTAACTCTTCAGGACAAACAATGGATTTATGAACAACTAATCACTAAACAAAACAAACAAACAAAAAAAGACAAAAAAACAAAAAACAAAACAAAAACAAAGCTGTAGATCATTCAGGTAACAACAGTATTAAGAAACAATGTGTATGCAAACTTTTGAACAGGGTCATTTTTATAAATTCAACTGTTATTGTCTCTTGTGGACTATATGTAAACATTTTTTTATGTGAAATATCTTATTCAGGTCAGTACTAAAGAAACAATAACATGCATTTTGTATGAACCCTCTTATTTTGGTAAAATAATTAACATTTAGCAGTTTCTGAAAGGGGGATGTAAACTTTTGACCTAAACTGTATGTAATTATATAAAAATAAATAAATAAATAAGTATAACATACTTGTGTTCATATTGCATTGCAAAACACTTTTGCTGCTATACGGGTAAGGTTAGGGACAGGTTTATATTTAATACCACACATATTTAAATGCATTTCAAACAAGTCTCTTATGTTCTACAGTTTAATCAAAATACAGTAATATTGTGAAACATTATTAGAATTTTAAATGGCTTTTTTTTTTTCTGTTTAAATGTATTTTAAAAAGTAATTTATTCCTGTGACGCAGAGCTGAATTTTCAGGATCATTACTCTCGTCTTCAGTCACATGATCCTTCAGAAATCATTCTAATAATCTGATTTTCTGCTTGAGAAACATTTCTGATTATTATTAATTGTTGAAAACAACTGTGCTGCTTAATATTATGTGAAAAATGATAACCTTTTATCTATTATTTGATAAATAGGGGATAATAATAATAATGACCTCAAACTTTCAAACAGGAGTATATGTTAAGTTCTTAGTTTGATGAGTGAGATAAATTAAACTAACACTTCCTAATAAGACATAGCACCAAAAGTTAATCTAATTTAACACATTAAAAATGCTAGTAAAAAAAAAAAAAAAAAAAAAATTCTGAAAATTATTTCTGTTTGTTTTATGTGAGTTTACACAATATTGGTGTGTTCTGTGATGCCAAATTGTGTATATATATATATATAAAATTGTATACACCAAAACAAAATGGTTTGGGACAACAACACAGTTTGTGAGAGTGCTACAGCATCACAGACACATATTACTCTAAGTGATACAAGAGGAGTCAGATTTCAAACAGTGGCTCCTATGGGACATGTTTTTCCTCAACTGTTCCCAGTGACTGCCCATGAGACATTCGGCTTTAAACAGGTGGCGTGCGTAGGATCAGAGCGGATGAACTGAGAATCTAGACCTTCTATTATAAGCCTAATCACACTCTGTAGGTCAAAGGTTAACTGCCCCTTCTGCGTGACCTCCCTTTGTTCTACAGAACGAGACAAGATGGAAAATGTCCCACTTTTCGGTCTATTTTTGCTCTTTTTTTTTTTTTTGGAAGTTAAATATTATGTTCAGCTGATTCTCATTGATTCGCTCATACTGCCAAACACAAGTCAAAATTCCATTCCTTTTTGAAGTCAACCCAAGGAAAAAAAAGCATCTGCAAAAACAATCTTCAGTAGCCTTACACACACACACTCTCTTTTTCAAACAGCCCAGCTGTAACAACCTTCTCTGGACAGACACAGGATAAAGAATAATCATTATGTAGAAGATATATCTTTTGTGATTGTGATTAATTTCATAAATAATTACATATATTTATTCACCACAGTAATTTAATATCTACCATTTGCATTTGTATAATAGCAATAATTTTGCATCTATTTTAATCTCTTACATATATTCTATAGGACAGAATAATGGCAAAGAACAAATCACTGTTTAATATCTTAAAAAAAGAAGAAAAAAAAAACAGTAATCTTTTAGATGTCTTTTCTGGAGCTTAAAAAGCACTCTAAGCAATGTCTCAGACTGTGCAAAAAAACCAAGTTAGAGATTATGAACTCAATTTATAATCAGAAATCTGATATTATAAGCATTTCAAAATGTATTTTGTTGCTATATACATTTATTACTGTATCACATTTGCTTCATTTGTGCCTTTTGTTATTTTAGCAAAAAAAAAAATGATACAGAACACAGATATCATAACCTGTCCATCAAAATACATGTGTTACTACAGTTTTTGTTGTTCTAAAACCATAATAAATAACCTGAAGGAAGTCATTAATTCATTAATTGAAATGTTGCAGACTATAGAAAGAGGATTATAATATATATCCAATTAAGCTGGTTCCACCATATTGCACTCACTCCTTCCCCTCTGCATAACAGAATTTGCCACTGTAAAGGCTATCACCATTTCTCATTTAAATAATTACATAGCATACAAACCACACTACGTATGTGGGTTCGGCAATCCTAGGATTCGTCAATCAGCTCATGCTGGAGGTCATAAAACAATGTGACGGCAATTAATGGAGAGCATTAAATTACCAGGCCTGTCTTAATCACATGCATGCGTGCACTGGCCGCTCTGGAAGCCGCACTGATAACGGTGGATAGAGACAAGCCTCTCAATGGCAGCTTCCTTGACGGCCATAATAGCTTAATGTCGGGATTTGACAGCAATATTGGGGGGGAGTGACTCTTTGTGCGGCTGTGTGGCCCAGAGGCTTTTGCTGTCACTGCTGATGACAGTAACTTTCTCCATGCAGATTAAATTGGTGTTTACAGATTTGCCCTGGGTGTAAGTCCCCTCTCCCACTGGGATGCAGTGACACAGGCTGATGAGGAATCCTAGACAGGACCAGCCACTGCAGACGACGAAGCTTCTGTCTCCATCACACCAGGACCTCTCATCTGCTAGAGCTGATGGGACTTCACTGGGACTGACTGAGTACAGGATAAACCGAGTACATGCTGGATCCGCGATAGCTTCAAACACAAGCAAAATACGTATTGTTTGGCCCAGTGGAAATGTTACTGCTCAGGTTGCTTTTTCATGGCTCAAGAGATTAGTTATGATTCATTCATTGACTCAGATGTTTTTCATATATTTGTTAGAATTATAGAGTGAGTTGCAGCTCAAATGTTTGATATATCTGACTTTTGATTGCAGATTTTGGTAAATCTTTTTCCTATTGGTAGTTTCTAAATATGCTGAAGCTACTATTTTTGGTAACACTTTACTTTGATAGTCCACTTTCGACATTCTACTAACTATAAGTAACTTTGCAACTACATGTTAACTACCAGTCATTAGAGTGTTTTGAGGAAAACATTCCAGGATTTTTCTCAAAATAGTGGACTTTAATGAGGATCAGCGGTTTGAAAGTCCAATGCAGTTTCAATGCAGCTTTAAAGGGCTCTAAAGAGTCCAGGGAGTGAATTTCGAGGGGAGTGTTTCATTTCCAAGGTTAGTTTTATTTGGAAATTAAAGCGATTTCTATATTTTATCCATTCAAAAGACTACGAAAGTGATCCCAGTTCTGAACATAAATGTAGTGCAATGTAGACTAAAAATGAAGAATATTTGTCTATATATATATTTTGCTGCGCAATACTGTCGTTTGTGATTGTCCATAATACCTGCAGACTGCAGCCAACAGAAGTGCTTCTCTATCGGTGCGCATCCTGCTCCAGTATGTAGTATAGAGAGCTTCGTTAACTAAAAAGCAAGTTTGTGAGAGTGCAATTGACTAAGACAAGTGACAGTTTTTTTAATGATTATAAAGAGAGTTTGCAAAAGTGAAACTGAATTTATACAACAGTTTTATACATTTTAGATTTTATACAAAAGTTAATATTAAGTGACTTACATTGTAGGAATACTGTTGTCTGATTGTGCTATATTTCGTCAACAAAAATAGTTCCAAACAAAGTCACAGCTGAGCCCCTGCGCATCTATAGTCTTTGACAAAGCGCTGTTTCGTTTATGAATGAGTCTATGTTTTTTAATCAATTGAATGAATGAATTAGTCACAAAGACTTTGACTTGCTGCCACCTACTGGCAGTTTCAGTTTAATTTTTAAATTATAAATTGAGTCATTGTTTAATATTTCTATATTCAAAACATTAATCTTATAACATTGTTATGAATTAAGACATGCATTAATGCCTCTGAATCTCCACAAAAAAAAATCTGTAAATAGGCCTATTCCACATTTGTGCTCTTCTGTGCCAATTCGTCAAGGCGAATTGTTGTTGCTGATTTCATTTGACTGGTAACTTATTCTTCCTGATTATATCGTATTATTTTAATTTATTGTTTAACTAAAATAAATTTAAAAAAAAAGTATAAATCAATTTTTTTTTTTTTGTCACAAAAGATGACATACATTTTAGGGCTGCACGATAAATCGCTACAATATCACAATCGATATTAAGAAAAGCTGCAAAATTCATGTGCGCATCTTGTCAGTGAAGCACTGTTCTGTGATCAGTAGTAAGTCACCATCCGAAAACCAGAAGAAGCCACATCATCTCACAGGATTTATTTCAATCACTCGACTGAAGTTATTAGGCGAGTTTTAAGTAAAAACATGTTATTAAATTTGGTATTCACACGTGCTTTCAGATTTAGCAACATTTACGTTACTACACAGCCGTAGTTCACCGAGAAGCCAAGCAAGCAACTTTATTATCGCAGCGCGATTTGATAATATCAGTGTATAATGTTGATGATATTGTCTGTGTGGTTTTGCGTATCTTGTTGGTGAACTACGGCTCTGTGTATTGACGCTTCTCTGTCTGAAAGCATGCACGTGATGGAGATTTACTGCTGATTACAGAACCGGCTTGAAATGACAAAATGCGCATGTATATCACATTCGATTTATCGTGCAGCCCTAATACATTTGATAAAGTTAGAAAAATTGCATTACAAAAGTTTACCATTATTTACCAAAATTACCATTATAACCCCCCTGCCCCCAACCCCCTTTCCAAGCTAGAGTCCCCCCAGTGAATTTTGGCCATTTCCACCACTGTGTATATGCCAACTTATTCTACTAACCCTAACCTAAACAATCTACTAACACTAATGAGAGTTAGTTGACATGTAGTTGCAAATTACTGAAAGTTACTTATAGCTAGTAGAATGTATAAAGTGTAACCCTATTTTTTTATTGTTTTATTTTTATTTTTTTTGTTTATTTTATTGTTATAAAAATGTAAATTAAAAAGATAAATTATATGGATGGTAATAAGGAGCCATCCATAGTTTTACCTGTGGTTACAAATGGTCTTAGACCAGTGACAGCATCTTGAACAAAACCCCAAATCAATGTCAAACTCAGTAACGCCCAGCAGTTTCAGAACATTTGGAGGGAGGCCCACATGTATGGTGGTTGCCCGTTGTCGCTAAAAGTCAAAAAGCAGCCTTAAGTTGTAGGGCGGATGATGCGAACTTAACAATAATGACAATTACTTTCGGTTCCTCCCCTTTTTTTCACACCCTAACATCTTGATTTCATGGGTGACACTTAGGACTCCCCAGTGTGTACATTAATGGGAGCTATGGGACCCCTTTCTCTGTCACTCTCTCCTTTTGCTCACAGAGCTCCAATAGAGGATAAAAATCAATTTCCTCCTTATAAGAAACAAGTTCACAAAATGCAACATGGCCTGGAAATGACAACCACAGCTATGAATTTCATTTAAATGATGTGCAAAATTGTTTCCATTGCAAAACAAGTCATTAAAGTCATGCTAACCATTACCTGACGGAGGACATAACTGTGTTAAGTGCCAAACCACTTACGTGACTGACAAATAATATATTTTATTGGCTGTTGTTAATTTTATAAACCCTTAAAATACTCTATAAATATGCCCTCCGGGGAAATAAATAACTTTCCCCATGATCAAGGCTAATCTTCAACACTCCAGGCCAACCGAAGGCCGCCGGGATTAAAAGACCGAAATAAAGACTGATCAGATATTGTCCTCCTGTTTTGGCTCACGCTGCCAAAACACGGCAATTTGGGGCTTGCCCTATTCATGCCAGCAGTGCGTTACAACCAGTAGAGACTGATCCTGGCTGACTGGTGGCCAGGGCATCCACGGTATGCGATCTGTCAATCTGGGTTCTGCTTTAGCCAGTGTGATAGTGTCGGGGCGAGAGGTCTCCATGGTTCAGTTGGCTTTGAGCCCAAATGAGGGATCACTATGTGTCCAGGGACCATAGGCCCTGGGGCACGCAGCGACAGACCAGAAGCATCAGGACAGATTTGGGAAAGTGCTATCAGCAGGGGTTCCTCAATGTGGCTAGGCCCCGGTAAATTGAGAGCATGGCGGCAGCGGCGGGCAATTTTCCCAGAATGCATTTTGCAAAGCTTATTTCCAGAGCAGGGAGGACCGGGCATGCTGTGGGCAGGCCTCCACATCGCAACCACTTCATTTCCTCCTTTCTTCCAGCTTTTGGTTTGATAGCCTTTAAATCTCCGTTTTCTTTGGCCCGTTCGGTGTGGAACGGATCATCAGGAACTCTCCCCCCTTGATCTCTGGAGTAGATAGAGGGATCGCTTTCTCCATTGCACACGGCACTGTGTATCTTGGCCGGCTTTCAACAACAGTGGTCGGCAGGTTTTGAAAAGTGGGAAACCACACTAGCTGCAGATGACAGAGTGCTATGTGACCTTTACGGGGACTGGTTCACCAGCGTTCTTGCACCAACACGTTCAATTCTTCCCACTTTATTTGATTTATACTTCATAGAATGGTACTATATCTAATCCAAATGCAACCCTGCAGATCTGTGATTCACTTTAAAGATGGCAGAGGTCGAATTACATCACGGGGTGAGGGAAATATCGTATCAATCCCGCTGATTTAACCCATTTACTATGTACCACTGGTTCAAGAGCTGCGTAGGAAATGCATGTGCATGAAACACTCTGCGATGTGCCCTCTAAAATAATTACGATGACACCTCCAATTGTCTCGTCAGCTTCTTGGAGACTAGCTCTCAGAGACAGTAATTAAATGAAGCACAGGAGAAGAAAGCTGCAACAATTCCAGCGCCTCATAAATCTTCCAGAAACATTATTTGTTCTAAAACCGTGCTATGGATTGGGGGGAAACGTTTCATTTCTTTTTTCTTTTTTTCTTTTTTTTCCCTGCTGCTGTCTTTAGAGGACGCTCGGTTGGATGTCTCGTTCCTGCTGGAAGTGGTCAGCGTCCTGGTTGGCTCCATAAGTTCGTAAATTAAGTTAGCATGTTCCCCTTTCCTTTATAAAAACAAGTATGGCTCGGTCAGTTCCAACAGGCTGAACAGGAAGAGCCAGTATCATTTTCAATAGATGCCACACTACATGGACATACTACCATATGTTCAACAGATAATATTTCCATTAAAAGGATGTATTTGGGCTTCAATAGGTCTTTCTTCATAATTACTACATTGTTGCGCTAGCTTTGGCACGTTATGGGTATTAGTGCAACATCGCAACTCTTATTCAAAGCAAAAATAAACAACATCTGACCTTTAAAATGTAAATAGACTTTTCTAGCACGCGCTGCCTGAAGATGCTTATTAAATTACATGGGGATGAAGCATAATTAGGAATCATTTAAAAGTAGATGGGGTAATTATTGCAGAAGCAGCTTAACTTATTTTGGTCCTAAATTGAAGACCATCGTGAATGCAGCGTGGATCTGCCCAGACATGCTAAAACCCAATCTAAGTCTTAATTAAATTTTGCTCAAAAAAGTGCAAAGAAGAGCTTAATCCATTTACGAGAGGCTGTTGAAGGGTTATTAGCAGACATTAATTCGTTAAGAGGAACTGTGCGTAGGCCTTGTCTATGTTGTAAAAGAAGAGGCTTGCGAGGCGTACAAAGGGCTCCTGACTTAGCAATGAAAGCTTAGCGTGAATAGATACGTCAAGGCCGCTAATGTGTTTTCTCGGCGTGTTTCTGTTTTGAATAACATGACTTTGTCCCATTCTCGTCTCTAATTAAGACGAGAACCTCCTGAAACAAGCACCTAAGCCAGGTAGGCTTGGTCCTACCCCGACTACAACTCCACAGGGGTCAAGTTCTGCGCTATAGTCCTCCTAATAACATCATACGAGACAAAGCTGTATCGCCAAAGTACAAACCCAACTTCAAAGAAGCTGATAGCACGGAAAGAAAAGAAGCTTAGGAGATGCGAAACCCCTATTTGAAGAGCTTTTCTAAAAGCAGGGCCATCCACAGTGTGGAAACAGCATGGCCTCTTGGTTTCAATCAGCCAAACTGCAACACAAATATATGCAGAGAAATGCACAACAAAGGCAATAGCTTTTAAGCTAGCAATTGAGTTTCCTAATACTGCTCCAAAGGAGAAAAGGTGCTATTCATGATGCTTACCACTACGAAAAGGGGAAAGATGGAGGAAAAAAAAAAATGTTGAGGGTACATCCTTGACTAAATCCTCTTTTCAAGCATAATCCACCTTGCACTCTTTCTCTGAGAACTAGAGTGTGTAGCATCTGAACTCGTCCCAGAAGCTCATTCAACAGCCAGCTCAGCCGACTTGATTATGTCCCTGTTGTGGCAGACCTATTCACCCCTTTGAGCCTTTCCAACACACCTGGGATAAAAAGGGGGATTTAAACAAGCCTGAATGGTTTAACCAGGTGTTGAAACAAATAATGGTTTAACATTGTAATTAAAATAGCATGAATAGCACGTTGCTCCTGGTTAAAGGTCCCTCGTTTGAATGACTTTTGGTATGCAAAAGGAAATGATGCTGAAAGGTCCTTTTTTGTCGCACTCGTTGAAGAAAATATCATGCTAATGGTGAATCGGATCCATTAAACTATATGTCGGTATAATGGCAGCTGGTAAAGTAGCCTGCGCACTGTCACAGTTTTTTTTTTTTTTATCTGAATTGGGAGATTAGCTCATTTTCTCTTAAAAAATGTTAATGGATTTGGGTTTGATTACAGCATTGTTTAAATCTTCAATAAACCTCCATAAATTTGGGTGCAGCCAAAAACGTTAAAAATGAAGAACATGAAACATCTAGTAGCTTCCTGATAGCAGATCTAACTTTATTTATTTGGGCTGGGCAGTATACAAGCTGCCTTTGCCCATTCTATCAATATGCAGAGCTAAACGCGACAGAGAAGGGATGTTCATGGTTAAAGACCAACATCGAAATCTTTCACACTTCTCGCCTTTACGTGTTACATTCGGCTGATTATAAAGTAATAAAGTATATCCCACAGCTGTATTGGTGTATCAGCAGAGCGTCGACTCCACTCAGCTGTGTTTAAGAGGATGCTGGGAAAGCTGAGGGAACCCGAATGGAGAAGTTTCCAAACAGGAGAGGTAAAACTTCCTAGCAGACCCTCATTTCTCCTGAGTGCCGCACGGCTCCCTGCGGAGAGGGTCCTAATCTCCACACATCAAGCGATGAGGAAACGAGAGCAGCAGAAAAAAAAGGCTGATTGCGGGTGATTGGCAGTACATGCAGTTACCAGCGTTACTCCATTTTAGTTTTCTCTGAGAAAAATTTAATTCATTGTCAGAAAAAGGCAGTTGGAGGAGGATCTATTAAAATGGAGGCCAGATTAAGAAGTGGCCCAACGGAAATGAGAATCAACGTAATTGGATGGCTCAGTGGTCAGTGTAGACTGTGTACATATGGAGTCAATCATATTAATTGGCAACCCGTGGACATTTCTATAAGTTTCAAGGCTTGTTATTTTGTAATATGCAATTTGTATATGTAAAATGTTTCTTTACACTTTTACATATATGTGACTTTAATGAGACCTCTGATAATGCTCTAATGATATATAGTGGTTTTACACTGAAATGGCATATTTTCTTGGAAAAAAGTCTTTAAACTGAACTCGTGTGACAAAAAAGCAGCATAAATGTATTAAGTGAATTATATGTCAATCACAGTTGCAAAAAAACAATGTATTACACAAAAATCGATTGTTGTTTCTTAAGCATAGCAAAAAAACAAAAAGTGCAGAAACTGCAGTGTTTAAGGTGTCATTTATTTTAGATTTATGATTTTACTAATGAAACCAGAGATTTTGCCCAAGCTTTTTTTCCCCCCAATCTGATGTAAATAACTTGAAATGTATTTATATTGCCATTAATGTCTCATTGACATTACAGACAAACCAATAAGCATATTTTAAAAACGCTTAAGCATATTAAATATAAATAGGTCCTAGATCTACTACTACTACTACTACTACTACTAGTACTAGTACTAATTTATCTATCTATCTATCTATCTATCTATCTATCTATCTATCTATCTATCTATCTATCTATCTATCGCCCCAAATAATGTTAAAAAATAAATAACATAATTCTTACAAGAGCACTTTTTTTTGATTGACTCTGCTATCATGGGTGTGTGTTCGCGTGTGTATGAGAATCAGAGAGAGCGAGGGCTCGGGTCATCAGTGCTCCATAGCGTGCAGCGTGTGGCAGCAGACAGCGGGAGACTCAGCACACATGTGGACTTCACATCAGCGCCAGCGGAAGGATGAGTCGGGGAGACAGCACAGCGGCCCACTCCGAACTTACTTAAGGTAATTAAACTTGAGAAAGGTTACGATTTGATGCTGAATTGAGGAGAAAGGCCTTTCTTCTGGGCATGGGCCAGGAAGGGCCACCTCGTCAAAGCGGCTAAATGATGACGCATCTACTCTTTTTGGTAAGCAGAGAGGACACAGGAATGCCTTTGACGGTGACAGAATAAGGATGAGGCACAACAGGACAAAGATAGTGGTGATTGAATTAGAAAACCAACCTTTGTTTTTTGTAAAAGTCTATTGTTAAAGAAGAGTGGCTGTTTGGGATACATGGCACAAATGTGTCCTGAAAGGAAACTCTGAAACTCACTACAAGACTTGATGCTGAAAAAAGCTCACTGGCATTATTAAAGGAAAAGTCCACTTCCAGAACAACAATTTACAACTAATTTACTCACCCCTTTTTGAGGAAACCATTTCAGGATTTTTCTCCATATACTGGACTTTATTGGTGCCCCAATTTTGAACTTCCAAAATGTAGTTTAAATGTGCTTCAAAGTGCTCTAAGCGATCCCAGCCAAGGAAGAAGGGTCTTATCTAGCGAAACAATCGGTCGTTTTTTTTCGAAAATAAAGATTTGTATACTTTTTAATCACAAAAGCTCATGTAGCACAGGCTCTGGGATGCACGTCCACGACACTATGAATAGTCTGTTCATCGTCTGTGTACTCCGGCTCAAAAAGGTAGAGTATGGCGAAAAACATTTTCTCCTACGACTCTTCAGAATCGTCAGACGTCGTTGTACCTTTTTGTTTGTAAACAGCGTTTGACTTACTTGCACTTCCTTAGTCTTTGTGCGTTCACTTTGTACACACTGGGTCTGTAGTCCCGCCTACATTCCACGTGACCTTTCGACGTGATTCAACAGTACGTAGCGCCATGGACGCGCATCCCAGAACTAGTGCTACA
>JAHKKF010535988.1:0-21400 GCA_019740295.1 Labeo calbasu
TGTGGTATTCAGTGTTTCCCGACGCTTCAGTTCAGTTTAAAATGAGACGTTGCACTTGCACGTTGTTGTTCATGCTGCAGTTTATCAGAAGAGAGGGTCTGATTCAGACCATCTGATGTGATTTAAAAAAAATAGCAGCTCAAGCATCACTTATTCAACATCATAATATCTTACAAGTATTCTCACTGTTTTATCCATTTGCCCACTTTTAGAACAGGTGTAATAATTAGTTTCTGGAAGCATCTTTGCGATCACGAATACGAATCCACGTTGGCTTGGGCGAATCACTGATACATCACATTCATCATTTGATTCTCTCCTGAAGGATTCAGCTGTTTTGAATGAATCGTTTGAAAGACTCAGTGATTCAATCATGAACACTTGCTGCCACCTGCTGGCGGTTTTAAGTTTCTCATCATATTACATTCTTTTCCAACATATTTTTATATTCAGAGTTTTGTATTTAAAACATTAATCTCATAACATTATTTATGCAATTATAAATATGTATAAATACCAATGTATATAATTACGGTCTAAATGTATAAATACCACATCTAAATGTCACTTCATGCAGTCTCTGTGCAGTGCTAAGATTTTTGTTTACGTGATTTCATGGATAACAATAGCCAGTCATTGATTCACATTAATGAAGTATTCAGAGAAAAATCCTTTCTGTTTTCATTTACATCTGTTTATTTATGAAATTGATTCATTTTGTAGAATTGAATTTTAAATGAACAGAATACTGCATGGTATTGTGATACTACTTGGTATCATGATACTTCAGCTGGTATAGTATCGTTAGTCATTATTATGGTATCGTGACAACCCTATCTGGCACGACATCAATGCATTATCAGCCACTGAGCCATTATCAGCATTGATGTGTGACATCAAAATGGGCCGGTCACTGGTTATTTTCAATTCGGCATGCATGTGTTGTTTTAACCACCATGCATGCAGTATTTTTGTGTATGCAGAACCTGAATTTTAACTCAGACACAGGATGGGTCAATGACATTTATATTGATATATCTTGTTGCAAAACACACCATAGTTGTTTCTACATTAACTTGTGGATTAAACGCAAAAATACATTTATGATTACAAATCTGAATGTTAGGTGTGATTAACTACAGAAAAATCTGTGATTTACAACAGCACTGAAGACTGAGCAAAGTAACTCCGGCATAAACGCAATATATTCAAATGTTTACAGATTCATCATTTTAACCAGTATAATTGCCCACCCCTACAAGACACGACTAAGAAATTCTAAGGCCAAACAACAAAACATTAGTAACAAATGTTGCATTATATTTTGTGTATTTCCATACTGTTAGTATCCATTGTTTCACTTACCATACTGATTCCCTTCTGGATCAACCAAGACTCAGAAGACACTTCCAGCGAGTAGAAAACCTCCATAGAAGGCAGCGACTGAAACACGAGCTTCCTAGCACGACCCTGAACACAGATAAGAAAATGTGAAGATTATAATAACCTGTCGTTTTTGTTGACACATCTTGAATTTAACAAATGAAAAAAATTGTGCTCATGAATTTAGAAATCAGTGATTTTTTTCATCAGTTCCTTCTTTCATTACATTAAAGGTAAACATGCTGCATTCACTCATTCCCATGGTTTAACTAAAACGAACGAGTGAAACGTGGCCAAGACTTAAAGTGATAATTCACACACAAAAAATGAACAATTCTGTCATCATTTATTCACCCTTAAGTTATTCCAGACCTGCTGCAGCTTACCCACAATCTTCTAAAGACGTTTGGAACAACTTGAGGGTGAGTAAACCACAACACACACACACACACACACACACACACACACGCATCATGAAATACCTTGTTTTCTTCAGCTACCAAGGACAAGATTTTCATGTTGTTTTCATCTTGCCTGTTTCACACAAGAACACAAGAAAACGCATCAATCAATCTGTGAAGTTATAATGGAATAAGCACCCCGTCTCTGTACATCTTACAAAAACAAGTCAAAATGAGACACTTGCTGTGTAATAGAAGATGAATTTCCGTCCGAAATCAGCAGGAAATCAACAATGTATTGATCCGGCCAGCAGCACAGCATGACAAATGAGTGAATGTCCAACAAGCTGAGCATGCCCTAGAAAGAAAAATCATTTTTTGTTCACATTAGAGGTGCACTATGAAACTTTCGTCATTCACTACACCTCGATCTGCTGACCTCAAAGGCCGCTTATCATCTGAAACGTGTAAGCAGCAGCAACATTACACAACCGAATGTCATGAAAGTGCATATCAGTATAATACCGTGGTTTTCTGTTTCTATTTGTTATACTGTTGATACGCAGAAATCGACTTTGGCGTGCACAAGACACCCAAAGGTTAGGATTAGGGGTGTGGGGTCGGTGGGTACTATATGTTCGCCAAAACTGCGTATCGCATGCATGCAAAAGCGTGTATTATATGCACACCAAAGTCAATTTCTACATATAATTACCATGGCAAATAAAAACAGAAAACAGAAGCGCGTTCACTACTTGACAGTTAACTTGGAGGCACCTGTGTGGTCATTTACATTTAACTTAAAATGCCCTGTAATTTTTGCTCAGATAACAGATACAGATAACAGTAATACATCTATCGAATCTGAAAAGACTCTACTTTTATTTGTGTGCACTCACAATAACAACAAAACATTGAGCTTTTGTAAAATAATGAAAGCAAAGAGGGTGTGCTTTCTGCAGTCTTGAGCGCATATCCATAGAATGTGTCTACTTTTAAATAAACCAGTTCAAATGGAAAACAAATATTTTCAGATTATGTCATTCGTATGAAACGTGCACGTCCACTGTGGCGTTGAGGACGCTTGCTGCGATTATGAGCTTAATTGCATTATTTAGATCAAAATATTGTGTTTACATGAGGTAAAGTTTAAATCGCAATATTGCCAAAATATCATTATAATCACATTAGGAGGGTGCAAATAAATGCACTCAGTGATCTTGAACTTTTTCAGGCATGTGATCAGCTAGAGGAAAATCTGACCACGCCCCAAGTCACGCCCCCCGCATTCATTATTAGAAATATACATGTTAGCAGATTAAAACACATCTTATACTGTAACAATACATAATATTGTCCTGTAAAAAATAAAAAGCAGCATTTAATAATCATGATAACAATATAATATATTATATTAAAGTATTAATAGAATTGTTTTATTAACATCATTACAATTTATTTGACTCAAGAAACATTTCTGATTATTACCAATGAAAATTTTGCTGCTTCATATTTTGTGTGGAAATAGTGATACACTTTATTTTTTTTAGATTTTTTGATAAATACAAGGTTTAATGAACAGCATTCATTTGCATTTATCAAATATATTAATTAAATTTGTTACTGCGTTTATTAAATAGACATTTTAAAATGTCTTCACTCACATTTTATCACTTTTAATGCACAATAAATAAAATTAATTTCTTTTTTTTAAATCTTACACAAATGTGTGAGTGGTATCATTGTTTCCACAAAAACATTAAGCAGAATGATTTCTGAAGGATCATGAGACACTGAAACTTCTCTTTGTAAACAACAGATTTATTAACATTTCTAATGACGAATGTCTTGTTCCCAAATGCAAATTAAAGCGGCTCAATCCAAGCGCAGCGCAGAGTGAATTGAAACTAAAAACAGTACTGTAACAGACACGTAGCGCGTCAGACGACAGTCGACATCACGACCGTTGCAAATTTTATGACAGCACTAAACAATCTCAAATTCTCACCACCATTCCAAAAAAAGCTACCGGGTCGAGTAACGCATTTCAGCGCTGATTCTACTCGCATTTGGCCGCAATTCTGTCCATGATGTTTCAGAAAACAATCTTTTTGCAGTTCGTTTAGTTCATTGCTTAGGACCATTAGTGCGAGTCAAACGAGTGCGGAAACGGTACCAGTGACGAGGAGCTTCAGCAGAACATCAGTGAACTGCAGATGAGATGTCTGCTCATATGTCAGTAATAACAAATCTTCCTGTCCTGTCAGCCGTTACACTGTGCAACCTATTAAAGCGCTGTATCATATTCAAACCCAAATGAAACTACGAGTATGTAGTTAATCGTAGTTATGTCATCAGTTAAGTCATGAAGTTAAAAAAAAAAGGTGACTAAAGCTGCCTTAAAACTGCACATGCAAGTGTTTATTATTTAAGAGTCACATTTAAAGCAGTGTCAGATCTGCTTCATTCAGCAGCGGCAGCTTTTAAAGTAACAGCAGCCAAAATATCCTAATGAGAGCTGTTGTGACGCGTGTTTATCAAAGAACAAAATTAAAAAAAAAAAAAGAAAAGAGGAAATCAACAACTTCTGTAGTTTTAGGCTTTATCTTTTATTTAATTTAGATTTTAGTGTTTGATCACTTCATTAAATTTGGCTATATTTTCTTGCTGAAGGGCACAGGTGCTATATGACAGTTACTACAAAGGGTTTATGTGAAGATTGTTTTAAGTTCACTTAAATTACAAGTCTAACAAATGTTAAATTGTAATGCTGAATGACTATAGTCAATGGTTAAATATTAGGAAAACAAATTCATCAGATATCAGTTGGTACCAGTGATGCTTGCCTTCAGTCATAAAAACATCATTAAACAAATATCAAAATATACTTCCTTTATGCTGTTTCTACATTAATTTGAAGATTTAATGTGAAATTATTGCAATTAATTAAAAATTGTAATGTTCGGTGGGATTAAATTGCGATTCATTTCCGAAAAAAAGTGTGATTAATTTGATTTTTTTTGACTGATACCACTATTAATAATAATACAATTATTACATTCAAATTGTTTGGCTTCCTAAAAATCACCAGTGTGAATGTAACGTAGACCGAGACACTAATACAACCAAAACGTTGAGAGAGTTGACTTTAAAATCTAGGTACAAGTTGAAAAAAATTTTTCCCCCTCTGCACAAATTAGTCATCACGTGCGACGTGTGGCGTCAACGGTTCTCCCTTACCTCTTTGTTTAGGACATACACCAAATTATCCACAACCTGAATCTTCTTCACCTCTTGAACAGAGAAACAGAACATTTTACACTTTACTTTACAGCTTTAACACATTTAGTAATAATAAAACGTAAACATAACAAGAACACGTTAATACCCGACATTAAAGCAGAGTCGAGGAGTTTTGCGAGAGACAAAGATTTCTGCCCGGAGCCCATGGTCCAAAGTGAAAGAACATTGGCACCGACAGCCTGTCGTAAACACACAGGTGAAGACAGCACTACATTTGATTTATAAGTCTGTTATGTGCTTTCTCTATTTGTAAGCTCTTACAACACTACAGAGACTGGACGAGTGCAGTTGGAGTCAGTCATGAGAAGAGTTTGAATAAAACTTACTTTGAAAAACAATTATACATAGGATTTTTCATATTTTAGGTCTCTAATGCCATTGACAACATACTCACACTATTTACATGCTACAACAGACTAAACAACTACATGCGTTTAAAAGATCTTTTCAAGGATTTTATTTTATTACTACAACCTCTTATTTTTGTTTAAGCCAGCTATTCTTTCATTTTTTCTTTTTCACTTGATGTTTCCTATAGCTTCTTCCTCACCAGTTTTTGTCAGCTGTAACACCTAAACTTCCTTGTGGAAATAAAACATTATCTAATAACTCCAAAGAAAATAATTTTGCTCATTTTGAGAAATGAGGACAAAGGGCTTATTGGGGAAATATGCAGGTGAGCTGTAGATTCAGAATCAAAGTTACCCCGATCAGAAGGTGGACCGTGCTTCCGAAACAGACCAGACCTGCCGAGTTGCAACCATCTTCGTGAATCTCCTTAGTTGAGCAGAAGTTCATAAGAATGTCATCTTGGATCTGAAAGATAAACAAAATAACCAATTTTCGCTTTTCTTTTGTTTCTCATTGTCCTTGGTTTAGCCACTGATCTACTGATCTATATAAGGACTGGATTGCTCATCACATTGTAAACTGCCGTCGGAAACTCTTCAAGCAGCCATATCGCTGTTCTCTACCAACAGAGGGCATCACTGACTGACACAAAAAAAAACAAAAAAAAAAAAAACCTAAAACCACCTGATTTGCAGAGTTGCACAGGATTAGTTATTAGGAAATGTGCATGTAAATCAACAGTAACTTCAGATGTCATTTGTAATGATTCTGGTCTATACTGTGTTAAAATTCAAAATTACCATGCGTCATGTTGCAAATAAAGTGTTTTTCTCTGAAAGATGTCATGATACCTGTATGGTTTCCTGATTGAGCAATATCTACATCAGACATTTTCAAGAGACCACAAATCCTATGGCGTCTTACTGGAATTGCTGTGTTATGTGTACGCTGTTGAATTAATTATTCATTTAAACAAATGTTTAAATCATTCACTGCTTCAAAAAGCCTGCTGTTAATGAAATTGTTCAAATATCTGCAGTTACCCTACTGTACAATTAAAAACTACATACAACATAATCACATAGGCAAACTAAGGTATACGGGCAGACATTCCAAAGCAAAAATCAACCTGATTTAAGGCCACCAGATCCATGTTTTCGATCGCTCTCTGGATTTTTCCCAAGGCAACATTAGAGGTGTGGAGGAAACCATCACTGACAATAAAAAACAGATCGTACACTCCTGAAACACAAAAGAAAACGTTTTAAATGACAGACTATTATAATACTGTATGTAGCATATATTAGATCTTTATTTTTCTCTTTAGCATTTCCAGACTCTCACCTTTAGCACCAGGTGTCTCGTGTAGTATCAGGCTCTTAAAGGTCGCCTCGTCGCCATCAGAGGGGTTTCGTTTGTGCAGAGTCTGGATAAACGTTTCACATCACGACAGTTCTGTGTTACCAGAGTCAAACCAGCAATTGATACTATTAAAGTGTGGTGAGCACTTACTTTGGTCAGCACTGTCTTTTTCAGAGGGACGTAGATGATGTGCAGACTGCCATTTCTCTCTCCGACCAGAAGAAACTGCCCTTGGGGGCAAGCGGTAACTGCGTCGACTACAGTGTCTGAATCAAGCATGAGAGCAATAATTAAAGATATAAGATCTTCCTTATTTCATAAACAATACTGTGAACAGTAAAGGTTAACGGTGCATAACTGAGCTTGAGTTACCGAAATACAAGTGAATCAGAACAGTCTGAAAACCAGGATCAAAGAGAACCACAGCATTGTCAGCCACAACCATACAGCAGTTCGGAGTACTGGAGGCAGACACCCTTGGATTAGACAGCACCTGGAGCAAACACAACAACAAGAAAACTCATGGTAACACAGGAAGAAAGCTCAGAAATACTTCATAAACCACACCGATATGCTCACTTATAATTAATTTACGAAACACTCGTGCTGCTTAATATTTTTTTGACACCTGTGATGCTTTCTTTTTAGGATACCTTGATGAACAAACTTATTTAATATAGAAATCTTCCGCAACAATACCCGTTTGTCATTTTATTTATTCAGCAAGCATGTGTTAAATGACAAACTTGCATTGTTAGAAAAACTTACACAGCACAACTGTTGCCAACACTGTTAACAAACCAGCATAACAATGATTTGTGAAGGATCATGTCACACTTGTACTACACACACACACACACAAATACGTAACTTATAAACCGTACACAGTGTACACCACTAAAGAAACTTACACATACAGGCTCTGGGAAATAACTCTTGTCATATTCATACGTGGTATTGTAATACAAGGTTCTTCAGAATCCACGCTGTCATTACCACTGCTCCAAACACCGGTAATACGACAGTAACTTTATATCAGTGGAAATAGCGACACGAGTTTTTGCTAACCTTTTCGGAGGATGAGAGTTTAACCAAGGTATCCACTTGATACAAAGCGTTTCCAGACTCTTGTTCAACATCGCTGGACAGACGGACTGTGTTCGTATCCTCGTTCAGAAGAAGTTCGACGTTATTCCACATGTTTGAGACGCAGTGGGTGAAACGCAAACGTTTCTGCCACTTCGATCTGAAATGTGCGCAGGAGTGTTCAAACGACTTGTCATGCAACACAGTTACACAAAAATAATGATTACTGCATTAAGTCTGCACCGCGGCAAATGAAAACAAACTCCGCCCAGAAAGTTGAAATTTGGCGCCTATGTCTTCTTCTTCTTCTTCTTCTTCTTCTTCTAGACCTTTTACGGCGGTTGTCAAACCTACTGTTGGTGCGTATTCGACACCTACTGGTGTGGAGTGTGAAGCGCTGACGTGAAAGTCGAATGAAACCCGGCCGGTTTAATATACATTGTTATACAAAATAGTTTAAAACACTCTCATTATACTTTTTATACTTCACATACTTTTTATGCGAACTTGTAATATAACGTGATTTATTGAGAGTATTCAAATGTTAGCCAATATATGATCATATCAGGTCTGTATATCCACCCATAATGTGACAAAAAAAAAGCATTTTGCGTTTAGAATACTATTTGTTGACAGTTCAAACTGATGTTCTTTGTTTTTTCTTTATTCTCTTAAACCCATTTAAATCATTTTGTGTGCTATACAGATCCCTGGTGAACAAACAGCATATGCTGGTAAGTTTTGATGCTGCCATAAACCATAATGCTGGTCAAAGGACCAGATTAAACCAGCATCAGAACCTACCTACCAGCATATGCTGGGTTTTTTTAACAGGGATGACGCCCCCTTTTTTCTCAATCCCATCTCTCTGTCCACATCCATGCTGAAAAAACAATAGAACCATCACAAAATTCTAAAGGTTTCCACTACAAATACCATTACAAACATTACAAACAATCAACTTTTAACCATTAAAACCACTAAAAATGACTTTCTGTAGTGTGTTTGGGGACATATTCCATTAGGATTTATTGGTTTTGACAAGCCACCAACAGAAGCAGACCAATTACCAGTAGAGACCAACAGGATTCATTACAGTTTTCATTAAAACCAATACAAGTCCCACTATAACCATTAAAACCATTACAAATTTTGTGAAGGTGTCTATTGTTTTTTTCAGTCGGGATTTTATGTCACAGAGTTTTAAAAATGTCTGCAGGCTATATTTACTCAACCGATTACGTCTATTATCATTTTGACCCCAACTATTAAAGAAAGAAAGAAAGAAAGACAGAAAGAAAGAAAAAGATCATTTTTATTTGGGACTCTTCCGTGATACTGGCAACTTAGAAAGTAAAAATCATTCATACCACAGTTTTTTCATGGTTTCACTTTTAGATAATGGCAGATTTGTATTATTTCTTAAAACAATTGTTTTTACAAACACAGAACACTCATTTTGTAAAAACAAGAATCAGACAGCATATTTTTTTATAGGCAATAAACATCAGTTTACAATTTATATAGATTATTTCAGCAATTTTCACCTTCCTTTTCCATGCCAACAGGAATCTTGGCTGTTGTAAGATGTTGGATCTAAGGAATAAATACATTTTGGAGCTGATAAAGACAATCAAACTAGGGATGCTATGCGTGTTCATGGACGTGTTGAACTGCAGATGGCGGCAGTGCACATCACTTTAGAAATGGAGGTAAAGGAGACGGCGAGTCTCGCATCTAAAAAAGGGGAAGAGATCAGAAGAAGCAAATGCGACATAGTGAAAGGAGAGGAGATTCAGACAGCAGCATGAAGTAGACACTGCACTGACTGGCACTGAAGGAGTAACATATCAAATGACATCATTATCCATGACCATGCACCTGACAAGAGTCTCACAATAAAACAATGCATGCAATACTAGAGTTTGGAAATCTTTGGTTTGACAATAAATCCGAAAAACCAAGAAAAAAAAAAACCCTCCACAATGTTTGTGTTGCTTAATTGATTCACATGGAACCGATGCATAATTAAATGTTGAATTAAATATGAATCAAACACAGGTTTTTTTTTTTTTTTCACTTTATGGCCTTTATAATAAATAATTTACCATTCTTAAATGGAAATTAAATTCTATATAGAAAATTATTTATAATAAAATTATAATAAATACCTTTTTTTTTTTCTTTGGAAATTAATATTAAACCAAAATTTAAGGTATGAACCAAAACTTCAATAGCTTTCTGTTTATTATTATGTGCATTTAATAGTACAACCCTATTTCCAGAAATGTTGGGATGTTTCGTGAAATGCAATAAAATCAAGAATATGTTGCCTGTTCATTCTCTTTAAACTTTATATAATTGACTAAAATACAAAGAGAAAATTTCCAGTAGTCAACTTTTAATTTTATTTTGTAAATATAACCAAATTTTGATTTTCATGGCTGCAACACACAAGTTGGAACAGAGACTAAATAAAAGTGAAAAAGTTATACAATGTCCAAATTAAACTGTTTTGAAACAGTAAGCAGGTGAAATGGAAAAAGGTGAGGATATCATGCTGGATCATGTCTCATCACTTTGTGCCAAATTTCATGACAAAAGTGTCAAACAAATCAGAAATGGCATGGCATTGTGGGACTTTGGGATACAGACACTACAGGCCCTGTCCCATATGGCACCCTTATTGTGGTCTTCCTCTGAGTCCGCACTTTTGTGACATAATGCCAAAGAATGGGGTGGAGAGTTAGGAATGGGATTGGCAAAGAACCACGAGTCGGGACTCGAACTCAGGTCGCTAGAGGTGCAGTTGCACTATGTGTCAGTGCTCTAGCCGCTAGGCTACTAGCACCATGTTGGGTAGAAGTCTGCTGGAGAGCTCACACCAGTGGCGGTTCGGCAAAAGTGCGTATTGAGGGCGCATAACGGCTACAAAGGGGGCGCTGGCCACAGTGGCTCTGTCCCAAATGGAACACTTCATGTGCACTTACGGTCTTATAGACTTACAATGGTCGCCACGTGCACGTGTCCATTAAGTCCACGAGACCGTAGGGTGTTCAATTCGTCATTTTAGCGTTCAGAAGAGTGCTCGCAAGCGCCCTCTTTGCGTTCGTTATGCGCCCTCAATATGCACTTCTGCCAAGCCCGCGCTGGTGTGAGCTCCGCAGACTTCTACCCGACAGTCAAAGCGGCATTACGGCACGAAAGGGTGGACTCAAGGTTTAGGGTGCCATTTGGGACAGGGCCAGTAGAGACTGGAGCTGCATCCAAATTCAAAGACTGCAGACTCCAGAGGACGGATCCTTCGAAGGACACTCCGAGTCTAGCCTTCGCAGGATTTCCTAATCGCACCACCAAGTGTTCCTGATTGCCGCTCCTGTCGCTTAGCAAAGGTGCGAAAAGAAAAGCTGCCATGGATGATATTTGTTCATGAAAATGAAAATAACTGGAGTCCGAATTGTTAGTTTTTGACTTTTAATTACAAAATTACACTTTAAAAGTAAATATTAGGTTTAGACTTATATGAACATTGTAATGACATGACAATACTAACTATAAAGTGGTTAAATGTTGACTTATATCTTACCGAAATATATTTTTGTGTTGTTTATTTTTTTATTGATTATTATGGACATAAATGGACCATGGTGAACAGACAGGTTTTCAATCCTGTTTAGTTTTATGCAGTTGAATATGAAAGTCCACTTACAAACGTTAATGCCGCATGTCAATGGCAGCTGTCACAGCTGCTAGGCAACAAGAACAGACCTGGGCTGGACTGGTCCGAGTCCTCCGGAAGCAGCTCGATATCACACGCAGTTGTAGTTAATCTGTTAATATTCCAGCAATAAACTTTGTTTGTTTCATTTGCAAAATAACAAAGTGGTGGAGTGTAACAAAATACATTCCTTAAGTATTTACAGGTGTTATTGCACAGGTGTGTCCGTAACATACGCCTGCCCATACCATAACCCCACCACCACCATGGGCCACTTGATCCACAACGTTGACATCAGCAAACCGCTCACCCACACGACGCCATACACGCTGTCTGCCATCTGTCCTGTACAGTGAAAACCGGGATTCATCCGTGAAGAGAACACCTCTCCAAAGTGCTCAAATGTGAGCATTTGGCCACTCAAGTCAGTTAGGACAAACTGCAGTCAGGTCGAGACCCTGATGAGGACGACAAGCATGCAGATGAGCTTCCCTGAGACGGTTTCTGACAGTTTGTGCAGAAATTGGTTGTGAGGCCGGTTGGATGTACTGCCAAATTCTCTAAAATGCCTTTGGAGATGGCTTATGGTAGAGAAATGAACATTCAATTCACGGGCAACAGCTCTGGTGGACATTCCTGCAGTCAGCATGCCAACTGCATGCTCTCTCAAAACTTGCGACATCTGTGGCATTGTGCTGTGTAATAAAACTGCACATTTTAGAGTGGCCTTTTATTGTGGCCAGCCTAAGGCACACCTGTGCAATAATCATGCTGTCTAATCAACATCTTGATATGCCACACCTGTGAGGTGGATGTATTATTATAAAGAAGAAGTGCTCACTAACACAGATTTAGACAGATTTGTGAACAATATTTGAGAAAAATAGCTTTTTGTGTACATAGAAAAAGTGTTAGATCTTTGAGTTCAGCTCATGAAAAATAGGGGCAAAAACAAAAGTGTTGCATTTATTATTTTGGTCAGTGTACTTACTTATCCACTTTTAACATTTGTTTCACTAGCTATTTGAGTAAATTAAAACACAATACATACATTTGTAAGTGTATTTGTCAGCCGCCACAGAACTATCGCCCTAATTTTGTTTGAATAAAAGTCCCATTGTCTCCGGAACGCCATGAATTCTGGGATAGGGTAGGATCCTTCTGTTGTATCATCAAAGCCACTAGAATGCAAGCCTGCAACCATTAGCCAAAAAAGTGTAACGGCTAAAGCTAACACTTCCAGCCTGGCAGTACGTGGGAATGGAGACCAGAGGCCGTTATTTTGAATGGATGTCAGTGGAAGAGAGGCTTTACTATGCTGAATAAACAGCTTTTTAGACGAAACGGCTTATCATTTAATGAATCGGCAGCCTATCTGCTAACCATCAACATGTTTTACACTAAACAATACTTTTGGATTAAACTATTTTTAGAGTTTACCACACAAAACAGCAATTAAGTGTCGCACAACTCTGACTGCAATTCAATGATGTCAAGGCTGTAATGTGATTGGTTAGCCGTTATGCTTTCTCCAATAGCAAGTAATACAGACCCTCTCATCTCTCTATAGTAAGACAATCTCTGGTATCATTTATTTGCCGGCAAAATTAAGTGTCAAAATTAAGAGGGCGCATTTAAAGTCATGTTTGAATTGCGGCAGCATTTGCCGCACTGCAGTGATGCAATCAGCCTTCAAATGCAGCCTTTGTAGGACCCAGCCTGTGAATTGGCACAGCCTTTGTCGCATTGCCATGGCGCAATCGTGCTTAACAGCATGTTTGTGTGGTACTGTTATCACCTTGGTTAATATAGAGTATCTAAGTTCAATCCTTCAATCATGAGGCAGAATGGGCAGTAATTAGAAAAGAGTGAGGAAGATTCAGTCTTTGACCACTTTCAGTGTTTATTTGCGTGTAGATGCAAGAAACAAGGTTTTAAGCCATAAAACCTAAATGTTTTTTAAGTATAGCAACTAAGAGGAGAGAGTGAAGCTGTCACAAATGAGACTCCTGTGGTTGCTCCCGCTCGCCACCAGTAGGATCTCTCTCCTGAGTATTAATACCCATTTGGACTACAACTCCCACTCTCGTACCTGGCACGGATCACCCTTGCACTTTCGCCTCTCCTGTGAACTATTTAAGTTGCATGAGGCAAGGAGATAAATGGGAAACAGCCTTCTCCATCAGTTCTGGGCACTACGAATATTTGGTAATGCCTTTTGGCCAAGCTAATAGTCTGTCCATGTTCCAATCCTTCATCAATGACGTTTTCCAGAACATGCTAATTGATTGTTTACATTGATGATATTCTCATCTACTCAAGCACATATGAGGAACATGTCCAACATGTGAGAGAAGTGCTACAACGACTCGTCAACCACAAGCTGTATGCCAAAGCAGAGAAATGTGAATTTCACCAAACTACCACATCATTTCTAGACTATGTCATCTCTCAGGAGGGAGTCGCCATGGATGAGAAAAGGTTTAGAGCGGTCCTGGACTGGCCGCAACCAGCTAATTTAAAGGAATTGCAATGATTCTTGGAATTTGCTAACTTTTATCGTCACTTTATTAGAAACTTCAGTTTCCCCTCTAACCTCCATGACTAAGACAACATCACCATATTTTAAATGGTCTACCGCAGCTCTGGAAGCATTTTCGGAACTTAAGTCACAATTCACATTTTCCCCCATCCTGCCTCTAATACTGGCATCGGAGCCATTCTCTCACAGCGGCACAGCTCGCCACCCAAGCTCTTCTCGTGCGCTTATTATTCCCGCAAACTCACCCCTTCCAAACAGAACTACGATGTCAGAAATCGAGAACTGCTGGCCATGAAATCAGTCGAGTGGGACATTATGGCAGAATTTGTGCAAGCCAATTCACTAGAACCCCTCCCTACTGAGTGCCCACCCGACAGAACTTTCGGGCCTCAGGACCTCTGCAAGAAAGTAATTCAGTATGTTCACTCCTCACTCAGCTCCGGTAATCCCAGAATTACAGCCACTTTGCACCTTCTCCAAAACAGTTTCTGGTGGCCAATCATGCGGGCAGACACAATAGACTTTATTCATGAATGCAGTATTTGTAACACAAGCCAACCTCCCAGACAATTGCCATCTGGCTTACTAGACCCATTGCCAGTTCCCCACCGACCATAGTCCCACCTGCCTATAGACTTTATTACAGATCTTCCCAAGTCTAGTGGTAATACCACAATACTCACTGTCATCTCATCCCTCTCCCCAAGTTACCCACAGCCTTTGAAACAGCAGAGCTCCTGTGCAACTTTGTGTTTCAGTTTGTGTTTCAGTACGCTCTAATTAGCATATCTCTCCTACTATTTACTGTTTCGCTGCTTAAACCCGCCGGTAGTCCGAGAGTGGAGGAGGAGGAGCGGACCAGTGGCCAGAGTACGCTGTTTATTGTTTTATGTGATTGGGAGTTCCCTGTATGCCGTGTGATACACGTTGGACTTAGAGCTTTATTTCTGAAACTCCATTTGAGTAACAGTGAACTGAAAGGAACGTTTATTGTCTGAAGTAATTCGGCTAAAGAAGGATGAAGGACCTCATCAGATAGCCCTGTGAGTACCGTGAGCTCAACAGGTCCTCTAGTCTCGAGGGACGTCCGAAGACAGAATCATCATGCACCTACACGAACAATCGGCCCATAGGGAATCACTGAGGTAACACAGACTTTATTTTGTTTGCTTGGCTGAGCGAAGGGGCCTTTGTTCATTTACTGGCCACCACGATCGCATGTAGCAAATCAGACCTGCAACGGGGTGGGTTCGTTACTGGGACTTGAGTGTGTGTATAAGTGAGTGTGAGTGTGGATCCACATAGTAGTTAATCTGACCAGTCTTTATATAGTGTTTCACTTGTATTTGCTGATCTGATTTGACTGACACTGTAAAAGGTAAGTTCGTTGAAGTTCGTGCTCAGAGGAACACAATTGTTAGTAACAATCTGAAGTATTGTACCAAGCCTACCTACTTATAGCAAATCGTTCACATTACGTGAAAAGGGTATTTCCATTTTGCAAGAAGTTTAAGTGTAAGACAGAAAAAAAGGATACATTAGAGAATATTACTTGAAAGTGAGCATTGAAGAGAAAGAAGTTTGATTAGGAAAAAGTATAAAAGCCAAACAAAAGACTGTTTTAATTTCTGTGTTGCTGTATTTTCTGTTTGGTATCTCTTTCCTTTTATTTACTGAATTTACTTTATTGTTAAAACCCTATATCTACAGCATTCATATGATTTTTGACTTCTGCCTACTTCAAGTCATTCCAATATAATTGGAAAGTCCCTCACTTGATTGTGTGCGGTGGTTTGTTCCATTGCGTGGTTGACTTGTATAGTAAGTACTTGAAGTGAACATAGGGCAACAAGTAACCAGTTAGTCATACCTTTCATTCAAACACAGCTAAACAGGATCAGTTAGTATTTCGCACTCAGGTGGCTGAATGATTTCTGTGAGTGTGTATCATGTTGTGTACGTGTTGTGTCCTGGCCACATGACTGAGTGTTCGAATGAATGCAGTGGATTCAAATATTGGTACATTTATTCTAAGCAAGTGCAACTAGCTCCTTAAAATATTAAATACAGTGGTTTTTCATCTGGAGATTTGTATTTGTTGTCATTGTGCGCTACTTAGTGTGTCCTAAAACATGGCGGCGACTATCCAGAATGCAACGCGCAGTGACGTAGAGAAATCTTTTATTTACTAATTAATTTATTAATTTAACATTAAATCAAATTGCTACTCCATATCAGTCGCACATAACGAAAGTACAGAATAATTATAACAATCATTTACACAAAATAAATAACAGAGCATCATATCTGTACAAATTTTCCCCAGAACGTTATTGCAACCCGGTAGAAATTACTTCCACGGCCCGATAGTGGTTGGGGACTAATTTAGTCTGTGCAGAAAATGTCACATGCGGAGAGATCGGGTGCATGTCAATCAGCCTCCTAGCTCCCAAGCTTGTGAATCAGCATATCGTCTTCACAAATCTGGTCACTGTTTAGGTTCACTAAACAGTCAGACAGAGATTGCTCAATATTCAGTGAGATGCCAATGTACAACATCAACATACTTCATTGTAGAACGTCACAGCACATTTTGGAATTAAATTTACATTCAGATTTAGACATTTAGCAGATGCTTTTATCCAAAGTGTCTTACAAAAGAGGACAACGTAAGCAATCAAAATCAACAAAAGAGCAATAACATGCAAGTACTATGACAAGTCTCGGTTAGCCTAACACAGTTGTCACACCCCTGAACTCTTTTTGTATTGGTTTTTCCAATATATGGTTTTCTTGTTCCTGCCCTCATTATGTCATTATTAGTTAACCTTGTATCACCTGTGTCTTAATTAAGTTCATTGTAATCACCTGTCTTTATAAGTTGGTTTCAGTTCAGTGTTTGTCGTCCGGTCTCGTCAATGTGTATGTGTGCTTCTGCCCTCCTGTTGTGAATTTACCTGTTTTGGAATCACCTGTGGATTATAATGAAGACTTTATCATTGACCTTCGTCTTCGTACACCCCTTCCTCATGACGTTACATGACAACAGTACATGTAGCAAGGTTTTTTTTTTTTATTATATAATAAATACAAAGAAAACAGATAGGATAGAAAAAGAAAAAAGCAAGCTAGTGTTAAAGGTCTTACAAAAAGAACAAAGAAGCTAGTGCTTTTTTTTTTAAGAAAATAAGCAATAAGTCAATGAATAGATTACAAGTCTAGAAGGGCAAGTTTGCTTTTAAGAATAGAATTAGAATAGAGAGTGCTAGAGTTGGGCAGGTCATTCCACCAGGAGGGTACATTTAATGTGAAAGTTTGTAAAAGTGATTTTGTGCCTCTTTGGGATGGCAAAATAATGTGCCGCTCACTTGCAGAAGGCAAGCTTCTAGAGGGCACATAAGTCTGAAGTAATGAATTTAGGTATAGGGGTGCAGAGCCAGTGGTGGTTTTGTAGGCAAACATTAATGCCTTGACGGGCTTAATCCTGAAGCCGCATTCTGGATTAATTTTTAAGGTTAGAACTGGATGGAAGACCTGCCAAAAGAGCATTGCTGTAGTCCATCCTGGACAGAACAAGAGCTTGAACAAGGAGTTGTGAAGCATGTTCCCAAAGAAAGAGCCTGATCTTCATTATGTTTAATAAAACTAATCTGCAGGACTGGGCAGTTTTAGCAATGTGGTCTGAGAAAGTCATCTGATCATAAATCACAACTCCAAGGTTTCTGGCTGTTTTTGAAGGAGTTATGGTTGATGTGCCTAACTGGATTGTGAAATTGTGATGAACGATGGGTTTGATGGAACCACAAGCAGTTCTGTCTTGGCAAGGTTGAGTTGAAGGTGATGGTCCTTTATCCAACAACAAATGTCTGTTAGACAAGCTGAGATGTGAGCAGCTATTGTCAGATCATCAGGATGGAATGAGAGGTGGAGTTGAGTGTCATCAGCATAGCAGTGATATGAAAAGCCATGTTTCTGAATAACAGACCTTGTGAAGCCACATAGACAGAGAAGTGGTCCAAGAACTGAGCCCTGAAGCACCCCGGTTACTAGATGTTGCAACTTGGATACCTCATCTCTCCAAGATATCTTGAAGGACCTGTCTGAGAGGTAAGATTCAAACCACTTGAGTGCGGCTCCTGAGATGCCCTTTACCAATAGGGTTGGCAGGAGGATCTGGTGGTTAACCATGTCAAAAGCAGCAAATAGATCCAGCAAGAGGGAATTAATCAACAAAATGAAATCTGCCTTATGTTTTATTATATTTATATTGAGTTGGCTCTTTTGCTTTATGTTTCACACTTCAGAAATGTAAAAACTTCCAGTAATGGAGCATAGTGAGCGTCGATGCTCCCTGGTTTTTGCAGTGCATTGAGGGATATTTCAAGGAGCGGACATTCCAGCGCACAGGAAAGATTTTGCAGTGTCATGACTACTGGACTAGAGAATAGATTGAGACGTACCAACTGATACCTGCGAGAATGTCATTTGTTCCTGCACAAGTAAAATCCAGGTAGTTCAAATACTTTCTTTAGAGCAAAAATATCCATGGTCTGATTTTAACTTTGTGAAATTATTCTAGGACACCAGCACAAAACAGACGGGCTGAATGACAATGCAAATTCATTCTCTGCCATTAGGTGGCGCTTAGGTTTCTTTGATTACTGCTGTAAACAAAACAGCGCTGCATGTATAGGCTACAGTTCTCCTCAGTATTCAGCATGTGCCTGTGTTAACGACCTGTTTACAGACTTTGTAATATTTCCACACAAATCGCATTTTAAAATGACTGCAGAGCAGTGTGTTCGCAAGTCTGGAATACAGATCGGCTGAAATAAAACTAAAATCTGTTCAGATTTATGGCCGGTGGACCAGTGCCATTTTTATCACTGTTCAAATCATCCCCATTTTGCTATATATTGTCACGGTTGCATGTAGAAGGAGACGTACAAAGACGAAATATAACAAGAAGTTTTTAATAAAATTCACGAAAGGTAAATTCAGACAGGAACGGCAGGGAAACACACGCCAACTTAGTCGTAAGATCGGACGATAAACACTGAACTTATACAGGGGTGCTAATGATACAAGGACAGGTGTGGGTGATTAACCAATAAGGACTTAACAAGGACAGGAACATTAAAGAACATATATGGGCACAGAAGGGAGAAACCAGCATAAACAGTCCACAGGGGTGTGACATATACAGTATACTGGATTTTGGGCACATTAGGTGCAAGAGAATCATCACTAATTAATAAAACACTATGATTTTCGTGGCACAATTCTATATTGTTTTAAGTCATTAGTGACTTCACATAAAGCACTATGTTTTGATTTTGTTGTTAATTACAAATGTGAGATTAATCATTTAATTTAATGACAGACTTCTTCAGCTGAATTTTAAGACAAGTAATTAACAGCGCAGCTTACATACCTCTCTTTTTGAAGTGGCAACATCATGGCTTCGTAAATGCATACAGCAAATCTCCATTTATTAATATGGTCTGTTTCGAACCCTTTATATCCAAAAGAAAACATTTGTGAGATTCTCGTACTTTCTGTATTTGGTGCACTGTAACTCTGTGCTTGAACTGAGCAGCCTCACATCACTGGTGCCGCTGATTCTGGGTCTTGCGTTTTGTTTCCCGATATAAGTCGCAATTATTTATTAGTAAAAAAAAATTATTACAGCTGTTATAAAGTCAAGGACTGCCGAGTCATTAAGTTCAAATTAAGTCTGAAGTCACTGGATCCCAAGTCCAAGTCAAATCGAGTCATTTTCTTTATTTAGCACAAAGGTCAACGCAAGTACAAACCTCCAGATTCTAGCTGAACTGGTGCATTTAACCCTTGTATGGTGTTCGGGTCTGTGGGACCTGTTTTCACTTTTTGTCAAAAGAAAAATGATATGCAAAATTATTTTTTCAAGCTCATACTCATTGGCTTTGGCCCATTTTCCGTGAAGAACATATATCAGAACAAATTTTCAATGACCACCCACTGTAAACCCCCCTACACACTTATGTTACACACAGGATGTTTGGGTCCAGTGGACCCGGGGCCAATAAAAGAGTGGGAATTTTAGGTCCTGTGTAACTTCACTCTGTCCCCCTATTGTCTGGGCCTGCTATTAGTGTATGTGTGTTTATGTGCGTGTATGTGTGAGTATGTGTGAGAAAGAGAGTCTGAGAGAGTGCGAGTGTAAGTGTGAGCTGTGTGCTTCTGCCCCTGCCATTCCCACACAAGGCTGTAGCACTTTAATTCATAAATGTGATCTAACAAAGGAAAAGTGCAAATATTAGCCAAACATTCTGTTTATATTGCTTGTAAATGGGATGAAGTAAACATCTGTTGAGCATTTTAACATATATTTTTTTAATTGTGTTGAATTAAAAACCCCAAAATGCAGCGGGTCCACCAGACCCACGAACACTGGCTGAGTAAAAAAAATATGAACACCACACAAGGGTTAATATAAGTATATTAGCCTCATTGAGAAACTCAATGCAAGGGTTAATTAAATGATTGATTGTTGTTCAGGTCTAAGCAATTGCATATACGTATGCTATAAACTTGGGGTTTTATATTTTCACTCTTCTAAACTCATTCTTTCCTCATTTTCTCTCTTTCTGCAACTTGTATGAATGTGTGAATGCATGTCTATGTGTTAGATTAGTTTATATGTCTTAGGCTTATCCAATAAATTCTTATTCATATTGAAAAGAGAAGTATCTTGAGGTTTGTGCTTATGTCTAATTAATTAAATTAATGTCTTAAACTGCCGACTAGTGTTTCCACTATATTTTGGATATTAGTATCCATTGCAGAGTTGATGTTTGTAACGCCACGCCAGCAGAGGGAGCCCTCACCCATTGACTCTCTGTTACCGCTCCCTCTGCTGCTTCATGGGTTACTTCCTGTTTGGTGGCCATTTAAGGAGGCCTACACCAAACAGGCCCCGCGAAGTATTGTTTTGCTGTGCGGACTCTACTAAGCGTTTTCTCTGATTTCATTGCCTTGTTTTTGCCACGGTTTAGTTTCTTGTCATTGTTTTGCCTTGTTTTTTACCATAGTTCTGTCCAGTTCATTGCCGTAGTTTTTGCCTTGTTTCATAGCCTTGTTTATTTGTTACTTTTGGACTGCTCTCTTGGTATAATGACCTTCTGCCTGATTTCTGGATTTTGCTACTGTTTTTGCCCTGGATATTACTGTTTGTTTGGAGATCGACCCTGCCTGTCTGACTACGCTGTGTTC
>JAHKKF010535990.1:0-13116 GCA_019740295.1 Labeo calbasu
ATTTTTAAGACCCGTTTTAAATGTATGGATCTATTTAAAAAAAGTATTGAGACATAAATATTAACTAATTTAAAAATATTAAATTAATATGCATCTAGGTGAAAAAGTATTAAAAACTATTTTAATATTAAAATATTAATATTTAATGAATATCCATCTATTTAAAAGTACTGAAATATTTATGCTAGCTTATTAATATGAAAATATTAAATAAATGTACATATAATTGCAAAGTATTCAAATACTGTATTATTATAAAAAATATATTTCTATTTTTTTAATAAAACATTACTATATTATTATAAGCTTCTATTAAAATTATATTATTATTATATTATTATTATTATTATTATAAATATTAAATTAACATACTGTACCTTTATTTAAAAAAAAAAAACATTGCCGGTGTTAATATTAATTTAATTAATTAATATAAATTATTAATATTAAATGAATATGCATCTATTTAAGAAATATCCCAAATATTAGTATTAACATAGTAATAATATTAATATTAAAGTGTATTAAACAATTTAAGTAAGTGTGTGGTTTGTTTTTGTGAACTTTTTTTTTGGGGGGGATGCTGTAGACAAACTGCTGTTTAAAAATTGTTTTTTATTGTAGTATTGACTTTGAACAGAAATGTTGGTACTTTTGACATCACTTTATCCAACTATAATTTAACCTGTTTAGATGTTTGACTTTATGATATTAAACACAGCAGTGGCTTGCGGTTTTTGGATGGACTCTGTTATACGTTTATCTCCCATCATGCTCTCTGACTGGTGGGCGAGTAATGGAGTTTCATCATATTGGCTCTCCAGATTCCTCCATTTTTCCTCAGGCCTCGGCCTCTGTTTCTGCACCAATCTGATTGTGTTGTGGGTTTATACAAGTTTCCCTGGTCTTTCTCTGCTAAATGTGTTTCGAAAGTTTCTTCACAGCCGGAGGTTCGGCTGGAAACACAACATACGCAATCTGTGATCTCACTGCTCTTCCAGCGTAACTGTGTTTGCTTTCATCCGCTCTCCAGTGCTTCTGGTTTGTTTGGATCTTTGGTTTGTTTTTACAACATAACTTGTTCAGACCTTTACAACTAAACATTGCCATAAGTGCAAGCAGTCAGTAACTAATCATTTATGTTTTACTAACAGTACAAATATGCTTTGTTAACATTTAACATCTGATTTGTCAATTCAGTTTTGTGCCGTTTGCAGTGACAAAGCAATAGAAAAAAAAGTTAAGTATTAAAAAAAAGATAATTATGTATTATTTAATAATACATTTTTATACATTTTTTATTTTATTTTTATTTTATTATTTTATACAGATACATACATATGTGAATTATTAATCTGTATTATTAATATTTATTTTATTTCTGTATGGGTATATATGATAAATAATACTATATAATATATATATGCAATATATTAAATAAATATATATTTTTATTTTATTTTATATATAAATTAGATAATAAGTATATGTACTTAAAAATGTCAACATTTTAATTCATTTTATTTTCATTTTTAAATAATGAATTTATATATATTAATAATTAAAGCACTAGTTTATTATTTACATTCTGCTAAACTGTCTCTCCCCTCACCAAACCACTTTTCTTTGTGTCTCTCTCTATTTTTCCATTACTCCATTAAGGTCGGTTAGTTGCATGATAAGTTGTTTTGGGTCCAGAGGAAGCTGCTAAATAAACACGCTCTCTGTCCTCCTGTGTGGTCTCTGACTGAGACCTTCCTGACCGCTGGGACTCATCAGATCATTAGTGCAGAGCGCTGACCACATTCATAATGTGCTCTTACAGTGAGGACTGCTATGCTCAAAAGCAAATACTAGAAATCCTCCATTCCAATACAAATGCATAATGCTTTCTTGAGGTCAGTGATTAATTCAGGTGAAAATATGAGTAGTACTGTATACTGCACAGTATATACTGCATATCACCTTCTGGTTTGTTAAAATAAGTGTAGCATGAGCAGTGCAATGATATTTAACTATACTTGGATGGTGTCACTATGTGCCTGGTTTGTTTAATGCAGGAAATACAGTGATTTTGTATTTTCAGTCCATTTTTATGTTTGTTAAATCATGTTTTTGTTCTTTTGGCACTTTTAACTTGTGATAGTTTGATGAAATAATGTGCCAAGTAAGAGATTCACAATCATGCCTGTTGAACTGCACATTTTAGCAATACTTTACCTGGGCACTCTGCGTGTATATATATATATATATATAAAAAAAAATTGAATTAATTTAATGAATTTAATAAAATGTAGGATGATATTATGCGAATCCTAACATTAACTTATAATTATTTACTTCAATAATTATAAGTTAATATATTTACTTTATTCAAAAGGTATCATTTAAATATTACAGTATTACAGTAAATTATGATTATTATAATTATTGACCTAAATAATTATATTAAGTAAATATATGGATTTACTTTACTTTTAACATTAAATTAGAATTATTTATTTCAATAATTTTATATCAAGTAAATAAATTTACATTATTCAAGAGGTATAATTTAAATATGTCAGTAAGTTAAATTTTCTACTAAATTCTGTATTTATTTAATATATTAGTTTACTGTAATAATAAATATTTAAATTACACCTATTTAATAAATTAGAATTATAGTATGCTATTTTTAAGAAAGCCAGTGAGTCATAATTATTTCTTGAATTATATGTGTATTTAATCTATTAACTTACTTTAATAATAAGTAATTAAATTACACATATTTAACAAATATTCATTTACTTTATTCAAGTAGTTTAATTTAAATATTAATAAACTTAACTTTGCTTAAAATAAAATTACTTAAACATTAACTGAAAAAAAATTAAATACAATAATAAAATATTTTTTATATTTAATGTTATATGTAATGTTTCATATATATATATATATATATATATATATATATATATAAACAACATTATTCAACATATCTCATTTTCAGTTTTATTACATTTTTATATAAACAAATATTTCTGTTTTATCTCTATAACTTTAACATTTTTTTTCAGTTAAATTAAACATATTTTATAAATATTCATTCAAGAGGTTTAATTTAAATACTCATAAAATTAATTATTAATAAAGTATAATTATTGTATGTTTTTCTTACCATAGCCAGTAATTGTAATTTATTAACTAAATATTACATTAATTATAACTATTTAAATTATACTCATTTCATATTAAGTATTTTTATAATTAGTCATTTTTTAATTCATAATTTGGCTGTTAGATTCAAAATTGGATGTGAAATGATTAATTTAATTTGCGCATTGGTTGTCCATGTTAGCTCACAGTGCGTTAACTAATGTTAACAAATACAACTTGTGTGATTCTAATAATGCATTAGTAAATGCTGAAATTGACATGAACTAAGATTAATACTGTAAATGCTGTGGAAGTATTGTTCATTCTTAGTTTATGTTAACTAGTGAACCCTTATTGTGAAGTGTTATCTCACTTTTAGTTAAACAACTAAGATTAGAAATCATTTGCATTGTGCATACTACGTCGTCATTGCTAAATTGTTGTGTTAATATTTCTTTTCTGCACCTGTGTGTACGGGAGGATGTTAAGCTATAGCTCGTTAGATATTTGGTAAATTCCATCAATTTTCTGCACGCCGTTCGCGTTCACCGCTCCGCCAATGATGACTATCACATGACCGGCCATGCCGGCCCTTCACAGGTGCCAGCGGTTGTTTAAGCAGCGCAGGAGTCGCGAGGCAAGAAGTACATAAGCTCTCTCCCCAGCGGCCGCACAGGCAGCCTTTATCAGCTCCTCCAGGGACGCCCATCCATTCAGGACCAGTCGCTGTGATTTAATTGTGCTTTCTGGATGACTGACTCTCACCTTCACACAGTCTCACAAGCTCAGCACATCCAGAAGCACTGAAAGGACACCGGCAGACGCCAATATAAAGCTGAAGAAACGTTTGCGCTGACAAAAATCTCATTATTTACTCTCATTAAAAAGGTAATTGGAACATTGAGGAGTTTGAGAGAAATATTGCCCTCCTTTAGCAGCTAATTGTCCCGTCTGAAGCGAGGAGGTTCAGAGATTTGAGTCTTTCACAGCGGTGTAGTTACTGTTAACTAAAATCAAAACTATTAAAATAAGTTTTCGTGAATCGAAGTAAAGCTGAAATAAAATAAAATATGTATATTTTAAATAAATAGATTAAAAAAGAAAAGGAAAACATAAATGAAAATGTGAAATGTTGCCTTGGTAATTAACTGAAATAGTAGTTTAAATTTAAATATTAAAATTAAAAAACTGAAATTATTATAATGAACCCAAACAATTAATGTAAATAACACAAGTACTGAAACGTAAACTAAAATTGAAAAAAAAAAAAAACCCTGTAAAAAAACCTTAAAATAAACATTAACTGAAGTAAAATAAAATAGAATAAAAATATACATTTTTTTGTGAACAAGTTGAAGTACTAAAATAACTAAATCTAAATAAAATTAAAAATGAAACTTAAAAACTATATAAAAAAATTATATATATATATATATATATATAGGCAAAAGAAAATAATAATGATAACATTTAAATTTGAAATAATACAAATAACAAACATTATATAAACATTATCTCATTTCTCATTTTCTCTTAACACTTCATTATTCATTTTTATATAAATACAAAATAGCAATATTTTATTTCAGATTAACATTAATAACAAAACTTCTTTTTTAAGTTTTGGTTTTAGTGAACAAGTTGAAGTAATAAAATAACTACATCAAAATAAAATTAAAACTAAAACTTAAAAACTATACAAATAATAAAAAATAAAAACAACAAAAGCAAAATTGTGTGTATATATATATATATATTATCTCATTTTCTCTTAACAATTTTCATTTTCATTTTTTTTTTTCGCTTTTTATAAATATAAAATATCTATATTTAATTTCAGATTAACATTAATAACAAAAGTTTTGGTTTTAGTGAACAAGTTGAAGTACTAAAATAACTAAAACTAAATAAAATACAGGCTAAAACTTAAAAACTGTATAAACAAACAAATAACAGCAAAAAAACCCATAATAAATAAAAATAATAAATTATAAAAAAAAAAAAAAAAATGTTATTTATATATATTAATTAAAAGGACTCAATGATTCTGAATTGGACTACATGGATCATTCTGTTTGTTGACAGATTTATGTGTTTGTCTGGCTTTTGTATTATTTTCCCTGTACCCAGTCGTTCTTTCATTAGATCTAATTCAGAATGGAAATCATTTTGGCTTTGCAGATCCAGTAGCGTCACAGCAGTCGTGCGTCTGCACGTCTGCTTCGCTCTATTGTTGTATTTATGCACCAGGGTGAAAACAGGTCTTGTTGCACTTCAAATAAAATCACAGGAGAGTCAGACAAATTCAAAACAGCCCAAACCGCAGGCCTTTCAATCATCTCACAGCACAACTTCAAAACTCTGTGTGCTGAAATGATTTGTCTAAAACACAATCTGTCCACCGCTGCTACTGAATCAGCACAGAGCGATGTGCCACAGCCGCCTCGGTGTGCGGAGAGAAAAAAACCTTTGCCACCAAAGATGAAAAGGAGGGAGAGAGTTTGAAGTGGGGTGAAGGTCAGGGTGGAAGGATGTTTTGGGAACACCATGTAGTTTATGACTGAGCTGATGTGCGCTGTCAGAGGTTCTCGTGTGGACGGAAACAAACTAGACTGAAGTATCTCTGCCTGTGAAATGTTTATTTATCCACATCACTACAAAACATATATGCTAGTAACTTGTCATTACCTATTTACTTTGTTTCATTTTAGTTTAATTATTTATTATTTAAATATTTATTCATTTATTACATTTCACAGCACATATACACATTAACACTGTGTGTTTGTCTTTTATGGCTGCATTTATTTGATCAAAAAAAATGTTAAGGCTGTATTTATTTGATCAAAAATACACTAAAAACATTATTAGGTTGGCTTGAGAAAGAAACTAGTCGTATTTATACCAACGAAAGTGTTCCACGCATGCACAGTAGATCGGCTTGAACAGAAAACCAACAATCAATTGCCCAGAGTTATTGCACATCTTTATATTGTTTTGTATTGTATTGTCTTCTTCATACATACACAGTTGGTGCTATGCAGAGCCTCCACGTACACCCTCCAATGGCGTTTTTTATGTCACGCATACCCTAGCGGACCCTAGTAAAACACAGGCTTTAGTGTGCCTTATCTTTTCTAACAGATCAGTCTTACGGTTTTCCTAAAAGTAATGAATAAAACTTGGAAAAATCCCTTAGATTTAAATTGATGAAACATTCAAATTGATAGACTATTCAAACTCCAACTGAATGCTAGTAACATGCTAATCATGCTAACACCATGCCAGTAGCACGTTAATTGTGCTGGATTCATGCTAGTAACTTGTTAATCATGATAGCAACTTGCTTTTAACTTGTTTATCATGCTAACAACATGCTAGTAACATGCTAATCATGCTAGAATCATGCTAGTAACTTGTTAATCATGCTAGTAACATGCTTTTAACTTGTTTGTCATGTTAACATGCTAGTAACATGCTAATTGTGCTAGAAACATACTAGTAACATGTTAATCATGCTAACAACTTGCTAGTAACATGCTAATCATACTAACAACATGCAAGTAGCACATTAATCATGCTAGAATCATGCTAGTAACTTGTTAATCGTGCTAGAATCATGCTAGCAATTTGCTAATCATGCTAGCAACATGTTTTAAACTTGTTTATCATGCTAACAACATGCTAGTAACATGCTAATAATGCTAGAAACATACTAGTAATATGTTAATCATGCTAACAACATGCTAGCAACACATTAACCATGCTAGAGTCATGCTAGTAACATGTTAATCATGGTAGCAACATGCTTTTAACTTGTTTATCATGCTAACAACATGCTAGTAACATGCTAATCATGCTAGAAACATACTACTAGTATGTTAACCATGCTAACAACACAATAATCATGCTAGAATCATGCTAGTAACATGCTAATCGTGCTAGAAACGTGCTAGTAACTTGTTTATCATGCTAACAACTTGCCAGTAGCACGTTAATCGTGCTAGAATCATGCTAGTAACTTGTTAATCATGTTAGCAACATGCTTTTAACTTGTTTATCATTCTAACAGCATGCTAGTAACATGCTAACCATGCTAACGGCATGCTAGCAACACAATAATTGTTCTAGAATCATGCTAGTAACTTGCCAATCATGCTAGAATCATGCTAGTAACTTGTTAATCATGTTGAAAACAGTTGTGCTGACCAGTATTTTTGTAGAACTGTGATACATTTAATTTTTCAGGATTCACAGATGAATAGAGAGTTCAGAAGAACAGCATTTATTTGAAATATAAATCTTTGTAACATTGTAAATGTCTTTACTGTCACTTTCGATCAATTTAGTGGATCCTTGCTGAATACAAATATTAATTACTTAAAAAAAAAACACTTAATTTTTAATGTATAGAAGTTCTGTTCTTATTTCTTCATATTTATTTACTGTTGTACTTGGAGATGCATCAAAATATTAAAGTAATAAAACAAGTTGTGAAATGCAGTTGCATCGCGACATTCAGCTGAACTGTAATTGCATCCAGTCTTTAACATTATCAAGCTGATTAATTTATTCCTCGACAACTCCATTCGTCTTATAGAAATTGTTGATCACTTAGGGAACCGCTTCAATTAGCTTTGATGTCAGGCCTCCATTGACTGGGCTGAGATATATGACACTAATAAAGTTTGTAATAGTTTGTTACTCTAAAAATAGTTTTCTCTTCTCGCCAAACCCAGACGACGCTCTGCTGTTTTTGTCTGGTAACCTCCGAAGAGCAATAAAGAGTAACATAATGATGCTAATGTAGGAAAAACACTCCATCTCCGCTTATTATCTGAGGAGTGGCTGCAGAACCTGCAGAAGTCGACTTTCTTCCTAAAGCTCTTTCTAATCTAATAGAATGAATTAGATGAAGAAGAAACAAACAGCGTCAGTGTAATTGGGCGGCGCTGTTATAGAAGTTGGAGTTTATGAGGACGTTCATGCTTTAATGTTCTCAGTCCCGAAGGAGATCTTCATTCTTCTGTTGGCAGTGTATTGGTTTTATTCTTCATAATGGATGTAATGATGAAATAATTATTATATGTAAATGCACATGGCTTGCTTGTGGAAGCCCATTTCTGCCAAAGAAAAAAAAAATTTATTGTAAATTTTTACCTCACAATTCTAAATTTTTTTCTCATAATTGCAAGATAAGACTAAATTATGAAATAAAGAGTCTGAAATTACTTTTACTTATACTTTAGTTTTATTATTATTATTATTATTATAAGAAAATTGCAGGATATAAACTTAGAAAATTCTGAATTTAATACATTTAATTTCATTTTAAAAGTTTTTGTGTTAGATTTAGCTTGTTGTTGTTTTGTTCTTGTTGTTTTTGTTTTTTTAGATTTTGTTTTGGCTGTTTTATTACTTTAACTTAAACTAAACAAAAGTTAAAAATTTAGATTTTTTTTTTTTTTTTGGTCAGTTATTGTTTTTCTTTTAAGTGTTCTAAATTTGTTCACGTTTGTTAAAGCACGTATTTTTGTTATTTGCGTTAGCTATTTTCAGTAGTTTATTTTTTACTTGTTTCATTTTACCTTTACATTTATTTCAATTTTCAGTTTTAATTTTAATAACTGTAATATTTCAACTTAAACTCTAATTCCTTTAAAGAGTTCATTCATATTTAAATTTCAGGATTTAAATGTTTAATTTACATCTCACAATACTGCTTTTATATCTCACAATCTGAACTGTTTTTAAAATAAATAAATATGCCAATTATTTAATCTATTTATTTATTTCTCAAGTTAACTTCCACCTTTTGTCTCATAGTTCTGATAGTTATTTATTATTTATTTATTATTTCTCACAGTTGTGATTTTACATTTCATAATTCTGACTTTTCTTCTTAGAATTGCATCCAGATTTAAAGTTTTTGTTTACTTAATATATGTGTGTATACCGTGTATATTTATTAAGTATATATAAATACACACACATGTATTTACATGTATATATTTATATTAATATTATTAATATTATATATAAATATTTGTAATATATAAACATGACATTTTTTCCTAAATATATACATGCATGTGTGTGTATTTATATATTCTTAATAAATATGTACAGCAGTACACACACATATATTACGTAAACAAAACTTCTATTTTGGATACGATTAATTGTGATTCATCATTTGACAGCACTATTTATTATTATTTTTTTTTTTCGAATTGTGAGAAAAAAGTCTGAATCATGAGATAAAAAGTTGCAATTATCTTTTTCTTATCCTGTGCCCAAAACAGGCGTCCATACTTTCTTTCTCTTGTGTGATGTGTTTAACATTCGAATCATTCTTGAGGGTTTTTTTGTTTTTTTCAATGTATTTTGGTCATAATTGCAGGAGGCAGGAGGTTAGCGGCCTCCGTTCCCAACCAGCCGTAGAGCAAACAGTCATTAACATGTGTTATCGCTGATCAGCAGGAGCTCGACTGAGGCTCAGGACGGCCCTAAAAAATACAGCCGTGCCGGTGTGTTTGCCAAGACCACCGACTGATGCAGATGCTTCTAATAAAGAGGACAAATCAGCCCTCGACGTCCAAATTACCCCTGCTTCAAAATCAGTCCAAATTACTCCTGCTAATTTGTGCAAAACTCACTGCTTTGATGCGGGGATGTTTCTGTGCTTTTTGGGGTCAGTAAGATATTTCTGCTCACTGCATTTATCCGATCAAAAATACAGTAAAAATATGAAATATTATTACAAATCAAAATAGCTGTTTTTAATGTTAGTATCTGTTAAAATGTAATTTATAGCTGCTATCAAAGCTGAATTTTCAGTATTGTCTTCAGTATCACATGATTCTTCAGAAATCATTCTAATATGCTGATTTGCAGCTCAAGAAACATTTCTGATTATTATCAATGTTGAAACCAGTTGTGCTGCCCAATATTTTTGTAGAAACTGTGATACATTTTATTTTTTAGGATTCACAGATGAATAGAAAGTTTAAAAGAATATCATTTATTTTAAATACCTCTCTCTGTCTGAATACATATGGTATTAAAATGGTGATTCTGTAGCCAAAACAGTTTAGGGGTCAGTTTACCTGCGCCGAACCTTTGCCAGGTCGCCCCTTTGTGTAGCCGCACCGCTAGTCATGCGCTAAACGGACAGTGACGGTTTACCGAGCTCTCGGGGAGCTCCAGTTTCCTGTGCGCTTCACATCTGAAGGTGACTCTGTTCATCTGCGTGCAGTGAGAGTGAGGCGGGTAAACGAGTGAAAGGGTGAGTGTAATGGAATGACTGATGCCCCATGACGCCTGTCAGCTTGCCTAATCGAGGCCGCCACACTTGGCCGCCCCACTGACTGGCGTGTGCCAAACCGTACGTCTGTAAAACACTGCTGAAATGCTGGAAAAGTACATCAGCTGGGTTTTTAACTTCTAACTTCAGACCATCTTAAATGGCACTTTATTTAAACCGACATGTTTGAAATGTCTTACTATGCAGAGACGTGAACGTAGATGCTGTTTTACGTCATGGCATCTGGTTCAGGGTGTCATGTTCTTGTGGAGAGCTGGCCGCTATGACAGAATGAGTCCAGAGCTCACGTCTGTTTTAAGAGCGTTATGGCCGTGGGGGGACGGGGTCACGGTGGGACGACCTTGATTGAGAAGCTCCAGTAATGGGATACCGGAGTCAGGAATGAGATGCGGTAATCAGGTGCGGAAGAAGAAATATAAGACTAGAAAACAGAGCGAAATAAGAAACGCACAGCTATCAGGCGCTAATCTGACCTCAGAGAAATACTTAAATATCTCTGATAGTCATTAAATGTTTTATGGTGCCTGTAGAGTATTTAAAAGAAAGCAGCAGAATTCAATATTCTTATGTTCTCATTTTTGGTTGATCTTTAGATGAACACTAGATGGAAAGTTGATGTGAGATTATGCATATGCATATGAAAACTATTATTGCTATTATTATTTAATACTATATTATTATTATTATTATTATTATTATTATTATTATTATTACACAAAAACTATTGTTGATATTATGTAATACTATAATATGTACATTATATAATAATAATAATAATTATTATTATTATTATTATTATTATTATTATATGAAATTTTTTGTTGTTAATATTTAATATTATAATATTTACATTATATAATAATATTTTATTATTATTATTATTATATGAAAACTATTGTTGCTATTATTATTTAATACTATAATATTTATATTATATATAATAAAGCATTATTATTATTATTATTATTATTATATAAAAACTATTAATGCTGTTATGTATTTAATACTATATTTACGTTATATAATAATAATTATTATTATCATGACTATTGTTAATATATAAAGATTATTATTGCTATTATTATTTAATATTATGGTATTTATATTATGTAGTAGTAGTAATAATAATAAAAATAACAATTATTATTATTATTATTAAATAAAAAATATTGTTGCCATTATTGTTTTCAACTATAATATTTACATTATATATAATAAATCATCATTATTGTTATTATTATTATTATATGAAGACTATTAATGCTATTATGTATTTAATACTATAATATTTACATTATATAATAATAATAATAATAATTAAATAAATATTATTATTACTATTATTAATACATGAGGACTATTGTTGCTATTATTATTTAATATTATGATATTTATATTATATAATAATACTTATTATATAAAAACTATTGATGCTGCTCTTATTTAATATTAGAATATTTACATTATATAATAATAATAATAATAATAATTATTATTATTATTATTATTATTATTATTATATGAAAACTATTATTATTACCATTTACTACTATAATATTTACATGATATAATGATAATTTATTATTATTATTTTTGTTATTATTACTTAAATGAAAATGAAAATGATTGTTGCTATTATTTAATACTATAATATTTACATAACATAATAATAACAATAATAATAATAATGTTTTTTACTAAAATATTTTAGTAAAAATAATAGTAATACAATTATTATTATTATTGTTATTGTTATTATTATGTTAAATATTTTCTATAAAATATTTGTTTGCAACTATATTTAAAATACATAAATGCACAACTAACTGAAAAACATACACACACAGACATTAATTTAATATACTATTTTTACAATATATTGCTTTATTACTAATATAAATAGAAACTAAATTATATAATAGTTTATTTCAAAATGTGTAGTTTAAGTCACATCTATCTATCTATCTATATAATTTGTTTGACTTGAGACTTTATTTAGACTTGACTTTTATCTTTCTCTGCTATAATGACGTAATTTAATTTCACACTTTAATGACACTAAAGTGGCTTTCATTGGAAAGTCATTTGTGTAATTTTCTGTGTGATTTATCAAATAGCGTTCCTGAAATATGGTTATTTAATCAGTTAAATTGCCCTCCTTCGGGCTGAACCATCATCAGCACGCTGCTACACGTTCGTCCACCGCTGCGACTCGTGACTTGATGGTTTCCTCGTCACCTGTTGACACGCATCCTATGTTTTATGGCTTCCCATATAATTCACAGCACTTGTGGTCAAGTGTCGCGCTGGGTGAGATTTACATTGGCTGCAATGAATGTGCTCTTTAATGACAGCGAACGCTACTTTACGAGTGCTGATTTATCGGCCGCGGCGTCTGGCCAACCAGATCTCGAACGGTTCGTTTCGAGCTTCGTCGAACAGCTCTGATAGGGTTATTAACTATTCTTAATCACTCATCAGGTAGAAAACTCTTTTATTGATCCTGAGCTGTGCTACATCACTCACTACCTTCAATGGCTTGAGCGGGGGAGCGAGGGACCAATGGTAATAAGGTAAAAAGCAAGTTCTAAGCATTTCTAGGTTCTTTTGTTGGCAAGACATCTGGACACCTCTGCTCACTTTGGTGTCAT